>WNWK01003464.1:139508-166549 GCA_009830355.1 Cherax destructor | reverse complement strand
AGAATCGAATTGAAAGAAAAAATTTACACAAGTATATGGCACAAGAAAAACAACTGATAGTAATTATTAATATTCTGCATGAGTAACACGGATAATAGCACAATAACACTAAAAAAAAGATAACTCACTGGAAATTGACTTGGCAAGAAAATTAAACACACTAAGATAAAACAATCTAGCTTTCTTGAACAGCAAAATGAGTTTTCTTTTCTTTAAATATCAACAAAATTGCAACACAAAAAAAGAATTAAATACAAAATTTAAATTTTAAAAAGGATTCAATAATGCCTATGGCACTAGCAACAATCTGAAAAAAACAATTCGGTAGAATTGTTCAAAAAAAAAAATTAAAGAAACTTTACTGCTTGTATCTCTAAAAGGTTCACTGGAATAATTACTTATTACTCTAGGAAATAACAAGTTACTTGGCAGTAAACACAACAAAATTGATAAAACAAGGTGAATACTGGCGCATTTAACTTTCCTAAAATCAATCACTGGGCGCCAAGTACCGTCCTTCTTAGGCACTAGGATTAAGGGCGCATTCAAGGTGAGTTACTAGGTACGATCACGCCATCGTCAAGCATCTTATTTATTAATTCCTCTGCGACAGCGACTTGTGAATGCGGCATCCTGTACGCAGGTACATAAATTGGTCTGGTACCAGGTTCAAGTGATTTCCGGGGTGAACGTTAGCCGGGGGACCACTGTATACATATATACATACATACATACATACATACATACATATATACATATATACGTATATATACATATATACATACATATATACATATATACATACATATATACATATATACATACATATATACATACATATATACATACATATATACATACATATATACATACATATATACATACATACATATATACATACATATATACATACATACATACATACATACATACATACATACATACATACATACATATATACATATATACATACATATATACATATATACATATATACATATATACATACATATATACATACATATATACATATATACATACATACATACATACATACATACATACATACATATATACATATATACATACATACATATATACATATATACATACATACATATATACATACATACATACATACATATATACATATATACATACATATATACATACATATATACATATATACATATATACATACATATATACATATATACATACATATATACATATATACATATATACATATATACATACATATATACATACATATATACATACATACATACAGTGGTACCTCGAGTTACGATGGTCCCCAAAATCGCCCTTTTATGTAAGTTTATTTTTTTTAATGCTTTTGTAAGTATATTTTTGGGGGTGTAAAAGGACTAGTCTATTTTACATTATTCCTTATGGGGATAAATTCATTTGGTAATGGCACTTGAACAGCATTCTCGAACGAAAAAATATCGTAACTCGAGGTACCACTGTATATATATATATATATATTTTTTTTTTTTCAACAAGTCGGCCGTCTCCCACCGAGGCAGGGTGACCCAAAAAGAAAGAAAATCCCCAAAAAGAAAAAAACTTTCATCATCATTCAACACTTTCACCACACTCATACATAATCACTGTCTTTGCAGAGGAGCTCAGATACTACAGCTGAAAAGTCCTCCCAGCTGTCACTATCTCAGACCCTCCTTTAAAGTGCAGGCATTGTACTTCCCATTTCCAGGACTCAAGTCCAACTAAATCAATTAACTGGTTTCCCTGAATCCCTTCACACAATGTTACCCTGCTCACACTCCAACAGATCGTCATGTCCCAAAAACCATTCGTCTCCATTCCTCCTATCTAACACGCTCACACATGCTTGCTGAAGTCCAAGCCCTCGCCACAAAACCTCCTTTACCACTTCCCTCCAACCTTTTCTAGGACGACCCCTACCCCGCCTTCCTTCCCCTACAGATTTATACGCTCTCCAAGTCATTCTACTTTGATCCATTCTCTCTAAATGACCAAACCACCTCAACAAACCATCTTCAGCCCTCTGACAAATACTTTTAGTAACTCCACACCTTCTCCTAATTTCCACATTCCGAATTTTCTGCATAATATTTACACCACACATTGCCCTTAGACAGGACATCTCCACTGCCTCCAGCCTCCTCCTCGCTGCAGCATTTGCAACCCATGCTTCACACCCATATAAGAGTGTTGGTACCACTATACTTTCGTACATTCCCTTCTTTGCCTCCATGGATAACGTTTTTGTCTCCACAGATACCTCAATGCACCACTCACCTTTTTTCCTTCATCAATTCTATGGTTAACCTCATCCTTCATAAACCCATCTGCTGACACATCAACTCCCAAATATCTGAAAACATTTACTTCTTCCATAATCCCTCTCTCCAATGTGATATCCAATTTTTCTTTATTTAAATCGTTTGATACCCTCATCACCTTACTCTTATCTATGTTCCTTTTAACTTTCTACCTTTACACACTCTCCCAAACTCGTCCACTAACCTTTGCAACTTTTCTTTAGAATCTCCCATAAGCACAGTATCATCAGCAAAAAGTAACTGTGTCAACTCCCATTTTGCATTTAATTCTCCATAATTTAATCCCACCCCTCTCCCCAACACTCTAGCATTTACTTCTTTTACAACCCCATCTATAAATATATTAAACAACCATGGTGACATTACACAACCCTGTCTAAGACCTACTTTTACCGGGAAGTAATCTCCCTCTCTCCTACACACCCTAACCTGAGCCTCACTATCCTCATAAAAACTCTTTACAGCCTTCAGTAACTTACTACCTATTCCATACACTTGCAACATTTGCCACATTGCTCCCCTATCCACTCTATCATATGCCTTTTCTAAATCCATAAATGCAATAAAAACTTCTCTCCATGGGGAAGTGGAACAGAATTCTTCCTCCGTAAGCCATGCGTGTCGTAAGAGGCGACTAAAATGCCGGGTGCAAGGGGCTAGTAACCCCTTCTCCTGTATATATTACTAAATGTAAAAGGAGAAACTTTCGTTTTTTCTTTTGGGCCACCCTGCTTTGGTGGGAAACGGCCGACGTGTTGAAAGAAAGAAAGATATATATATTTATTTATATATTTATTTATTTATTTATTTATTTATTTATTTATTTATTTTGTATTTGTGAATAGAATAATAATAATAAATAGGCATAGATATACGTACTGTATTTATACTGTATTAAAATAGTAAAAATGCAGATAATGCATACTTCAAAGGAGGAGCACTGATAGCAGTAAAGGGCTCTTGGTTCATAGAATTGGAGTCATGCTCTTTTTTCTTGGATCATATCTGATTGTGTCCCATTTCCCATTCCCAAGGCTCTATAATGACCCCTACAGGTTTATTGCTCACATGAATAATATAAATAAATGCATAATACACCTTGCAGGTTCATTGATGCTAGTGATAGGAGGAACTGTTGCTACCCTTCCCATCCTCAGATTAAACCTGATTGCTTCCCATTTTCAAGGGACTGTATGACCCTCATGGGTTTACAGCTTCTCCATGAACGTAATACATACTGTATTAATAATACAATGGAAATAAGTCATTTTGTCTGACATTTTTCTGGGGTTGCCTTATGTAATTTACACATAGGTATGATAATTGTACTTATGTATACCTGTACCTAAATAAACATAGGGGTGATACATAGTATATAATACACAAGTATTGTAAAATTGACATGAGCTATGGTATTTTATTTGACTTGTTATTCTTATTGTATAAAATATTCTCTGCCTATGTTATTTCAGATTATATCAAGCAGGAATGTTGAGAGGCAGTATGGCAGTGCGTTGGTGACTGATTAACATGGCTTTTACTGGAGGGTTTGTTTTGAAAGTTACCATATTCTGGGGAGTACTTTTTATCACTGCATGGCTTGGAAACAGCCTTGTTGAGAAGTTTACTCAGAAACTACCACCTAAGTGAGTAAATATAGTGTTCTTTTTTATTATTTATCTGTTAGTAGGTGAAGTTATCTCATTTGATGCATAACAATATAGTTTACTACCATTTAAATGTATTGCTAGGTCATAGTATGTAGGAAAAAGGTGCAGGAACAATGATTAAATAATATGACTTAATTAAGTAGCCATGTGTGATGGCTGTAAGTCTGAAATATTTTGTGAAGATTAAAAATACAGTTCCACTTCTCTCCTACAAGCTAGCTGTGTTTGTGAATTGTGTTTTGATCTTTTAATTACCATATCTTATATCTGCCAAGCAATCATGACACACAGTAGGCATACCAGTGTTGCTGAAAGTAGCAAGAAAAGGTATAAGCATTTAAGTCTTAGAATTAACAAAGAAAACAGAGATATTAGACGAGATAACCTGTGGCCGTAATGAAGCGTCACTTTGTGCACATAAAATAAGGTAAATATGAGTTTGTGTGATTGACTGACTGATTTACTGAATGACTGACTAACTGACGACTGAATAACTTACTGACTTGACTGAATAACTTACTGACTTGACTGAATGACTTACTGACTTGACTGAATGACTTACTGACTTGACTGACTTATGATTACTGACTGACTACTCGACTGACTAACTGAATGACTTACGACTGAATGAGCTTGACTGATTGAGTGATGACTGACTGACTGAGACTGACTGACTTCGAAGACTTAAGTTAGACTTCAATGAAGTGACCGAATGAATGCTGACGACTGACTGACGATGACTTGTACTGACTGTAATGAAGACTTGACGAATTACTGAAGCGACTTAAAGTTAACTGTTTAAGTGAAGATGACCCAGAAATGGTCCCTAGAGCACTGATCCTTACCGTCAGTTTATAATGTCTGAGGGTAAATTTGGAACAGAAATCCATTCAGAATTTATGCACACTGTTGCGGCCCCCTACCCAACTGGTGGTTAAGTAGTTAACCTGCCGGCCAGCAGTACCACTGGGTACGTCAAACCCAATGTGGGGACTGCTGAGCCTGCCTGATGATCAGTATACTCCTGACTCTCATGGAGACGGGCTTTGAGAGTGTTCACCAGACTCTCACGGAATACACCTGCTGTGACACAGTGAACAGGGTGTTGCATGACACAAAAGAGAATGGTGTTACAGTAGACCCTCATTTAGCACGGTAGTTACGGTCCTGAAAACATCGTGTTAGGTAAAATCGTGTTAGCTAATTAAAAGAACTTATGGGAAAAATAGGGTTACAGTCCTGAGAGTCCCCAAAAAGCCAAACAAGTTTTTTTTAGACCAACAGATCTTACAAATATAAAAGAGAATATGTAATTGTAGTTCATTATCGTGATGTATTATGTTGTGTTTACTGCTTAAGACTACAAATGTAACAGAAATAATAGTATTTACCTTAAATTGTGGGTGCTGATGTTTGTGGATGATTGTGAAGAGAGTGGAGAGTTATGCTGTGGCCCTACTGGGCTGAGGTGGATAGTAGAGGTTCTGGAACTGAAGTCGATAGTTGTACTGAGTGTCTCTAACTTTAATAAAGTCATTCAGTAAGTCAGTCAAGTCATTCATTAAGTCAGTCAAGTCATTCATTAAGTCAGTCAAGACATTCAGTAAGTCAGTCAAGACATTCAGTAAGTCAGTCAAGACATTCAGTAAGTCAGTCAAGACATTCAGTAAGTCAGTCAAGACATTCCAGTAAGTCAGTCAAGACATTCAGTAAGTCAGTCAAGACATTCAGTAAGTCAGTCAAGACATTCAGTAAGTCAGTCAAGACATTCAGTAAGTCAGTCAAGACATTCAGTAAGTCAGTCAAGACATTCAGTAAGTCAGTCAAGACATTCAGTAAGTCAGTCAAGACATTCAGTAAGTCAGTCAAGACATTCAGTAAGTCAGTCAAGACATTCAGTAAGTCAGTCAAGACATTCAGTAAGTCAGTCAAGACATTCAGTAAGTCAGTCAAGACATTCAAAAAAAAAAAAAAAAAAAAAAAAAAAAAAAAAAAAAAAAAAAAAAAAAAAAAAAAAAAAAAAAAAAAAAAAAAAAAAAAAAAAAAAAAAAAAAATTTTTTTTTTTTTTTTTTTTTTTTTTTTTTTTTTTTTTTTTTTTTTTTTTTTTTTTTTAGTATATGTCAAGTACAAATGTAACAGATAGTAGTCAGTGGGTCAGTTGAGTGATTGTAAGAGTCAGGGCAAGTCATTCATGTCAAGTGATTCAGCAGTCGAAAGTCAGTTGTACTAGGTCTCTAACTGTCAAGTCATTCAAGTCAGTCAGTCATGATCATTCAGTAGTCAGTCAAGACATTCAGTAAGTCAGTCAAGACATTCAGTAAGTCAGTCAAGACATTCAGTAAGTCAGTCAAGACATTCAGTAAGTCAGTCAAGACATTCAGTAAGTCAGTCAAGACATTCAGTAAGTCAGTCAAGACATTCAGTAAGTCAGTCAAGACATTCAGTAAGTCAGTCAAGACATTCAGTAAGTCAGTCAAGACATTCAGTAAGTCAGTCAAGACATTCAGTAAGTCAGTCAAGACATTCAGTAAGTCAGTCAAGACATTCAGTAAGTCAGTCAGACATTCAGTAAGTCAGTCAAAATCAGTTCAGTAAGAATTCAGAGTCAGTCAAGACATTCAGTAAGTCAAAATCAAGACCATTCAGTAAGTCAAGTCATTCGAGGTCAGTCGAATTCGTGGAACATTCTCAGTCAAGACATTCGTTCAGTCAAGACATTCAGTAAGTCAAGTCATTCAGTAAGTCAGTCAGTCAAGTCATTCAGTAAGTCCAGTCAGTCAAGTCATTCCAGTAAGTCAGTCAGTCAAGTCATTCAGTCAAGTCATTCAGTCAAGTCATTTGGTAGGAGTCAGGTCAGTCAAGTCATTTCCAGTAAGTCAGTCAGTCAAGTCATTCAGTCAAGTCATTCAGTCAGTCAAGTCATTCAGTCAGTCAAGTCATTCAGTCAGTCAAGTCATTCAGTCAGTCAAGTCATTCAGTCAGTCAAGTCATTCAGTCAGTCAAGTCATTCAGTCAGTCAAGTCATTCAGTCAGTCAAGTCATTCAGTCAGTCAAGTCATTCAGTAAGTCAGTCCAGTCAGTCAGTAAGTTAGTCACACAAACTTATGTTTACATCTTTTTATGTGTACAAAGTAACACTTCATTACAGCCACAGGTTATGTCTTGTCTAATATCTTTTTCTTTGTTAATTCTAAGACTTAATAAATGCTTAAACATTTTCTTGCCACTTTGAGCAACACTGGTATGCCTACTGGGTGACATGATTGCTTGGCAGATACAAGATATAGTAATTTAAAGATCAAAACACAATTCACTCTTTTATTCTTGACAAACACAGCTGGCTTGACGCGTATGGAATACGAATGCTGGGATGGTGGGGTGTTGTTGGGGGAGGGGTAGCCTGGGAAGGCGGGTGGTCTCCCCAACTGTTCCACAACATTAGCACCGGCCGCTTGAGGGAATGGTTGCTTTTTCTCCTGCAAACTGTAAGTAGGTTTATTCAGGTATACACAGATACAGTTACAAAGATTATCATACATAAGAACATAAGAATGGAGGAACACTGCAGAAGGCCTACTGGCCCATACAAGGCAGGTCCTTATCAAAACCACCACTACCTAAGAATTTACTCCTGTACTCACGACACTAATCAAACCCAGCCCCTCCCTCATATATTTGTCCAATCTCTTTTTAAAGCCACCCAAGGTCCTAGCCTCTATCACCCTACTCGGAAGATTGTTCCACGCATCTACAACTCTGTTCGAAAACCAGTACTTGCCTATGTCCTTTCTAAATCTAAATTTATCCAATTTAAATCCGTTATTTCTCGTTCTTACTTGGTTCGATATCCTCAGTATTTTATTAATATCTCCTTTGTTTATGCCCATCATCCACTTGTACACCTCGATGATATCTCCCCTCATTCTACGTCTCTCCAGAGAGTGGAGATTCAATGCTCTAAGTCTATCTTCATACGGGAGATTTCTTATACTGTAAATCATTTTAGTCATTCTTCTTTGTATGTTCTCCAATGAATCTATATCCATCCTGTAGTAAGGAGACCAAAACTGAGCTGCATAATCCAAATGAGGTCTCACTAGTGATGTATAGAGCTGTAAAATAACTTTTGGACATAGCAGCATATGTGTAGAGAACCTAGGATAACCCAAACTTTGGGTTATCCTAGGTTCTCTAGGATAACACTGGGTTATCCTAGGTTCTCTAGGATAACACTGGGTTATCCTAGGTTCTCTAGGATAACACTTTGGGTTATCCTAGGTTCTCTACACATATGCTGCTATGTATGATAATCAATGTAACTATCTCTGTATACCTGAATAAACTTACTTTGTGCGAAGGAAAAACAAATTCCCTTTTCCTCAAAGCATGAGGATTCTTACAGCGGTAAATAACCATGGGCTTACACTTGAAATCACCTGATGCATTACCCAAAAGGAGCAAGGTGAAGCGATCCTTTGCTGTCTTGAAGCCTGGTGCACTTTTCTCTTGCTGACTGATATAAGTTCATGTTGGCATTTTCTTCCAGAAAACACTTGTCTCGTCAGCATTAAACACTTGTTGTGGCTCATAGCCACCCTTAGTACGACCCCCACTGACTCAATGGTTTAACCTACTGCAGGCGACCGCGGGCTCAAAAATTTTCCCCTCCAGCGAATCGCGTAATATAAGGTTTACGTCGTGTTAGATAAAAATGTGCCGCAATTCTTCAATCGCGTAATACCCAAAACGCGCAACATAAAGTCGTGCTAAATGAGGGTCTACTGTATAATGCGGAGACAAGGTGGTGTCATAAGACAAGATGTTGGAGTCATATCTCTGGGGTTGGAAGTGTCATAAGACACACGAAGATTGCAGTGACATTTTACTCCTAGGCACTAGGGTTATATGATGTTACTTTTACTTACTTGATATTTTATGTGATGTATAAGAACATAAGAAAGAAGGAACACTGCAGCAGGCCTACTGGCCCATGCGAGGCAAGTCCAATTCTCCCACCGACTTAAGCCAATGCCTTGACCTGTTCAGGTCAATCACATTCACTTAAGGGAGGAGCACGGCATCTGACCTAGTAGCACAAGCTAGTCAGGTCCAACTCGCACCCACCCACACCCACTCATGTATTTATCTAACCTATTTTGAAAACTACACAACGTCTTAGCTTCTATGACGGTACTCGGGAGTTTGTTCCACTCATCCACAACTCTATTACCAAACCAGTGCTTTCCTATATCCTTCCTGAATCTGAATTTTTCCAATTTAAAGCCATTATGTAAAATATGTTGCTAAACCAAAGATCTTTTTATAGTAAAGATTGTTTATATGTAGCTATACCAAAGATAGACTCCTGTGTTTTTATATAAAATATATTTATATTAATTTTTTTAAATTAGTGTTTATTAAAATCCCAAACTCTGTGTTACAACACTAGTAACAGGCTAAAGTAACAAAGAATGACACTCTACTTGTGTAGAGGTGTTAGTATCTTTGTTACTTTAGCCTGTTACTAGTGTTGTAACACAGAGCTTGGGATTTTAATAAAAACTCTAATTTATATTTTTTTAATATAAATATACAGTGGTACCTCTACTTACGAGCAGCTCCCAACTCGAACAATTATGTAAGTGTATTTTTGTAGGTGCTTTTGTAAGTGTATTTTTGGGGGTCTGAAATGGATTAATCTAATTTTTTTTATTTCATATGGGAAAAAATTCCTTCGGTATCGGCACTTGAATAGCTGTCTGGAAAGAATTAAGCTCGTAACTCGAGGTACCACTGTATTTTATATAAAAACATAGGAGTCTATCTTTGGTATAGCTACATATTAAAAATCTTTACTATAAAAAGATCTTTGGTTTAGCTACATATTTTACATACATCACATAAAATATCAAGTAAGTAAAAGTAACATCATATAACTCTAGTGCCAAGGAGTAAAATGTCACTGCAATCTTTGTGTGTCTTACGACACTTCCAACCCCAGAGTTATGACTCCAACATCGTGTCTTATGACACCACCTTGTCTCCGCATTATAACACCATTCTCTTTTGTGTCACACGAAACCTTGTTCACTGTGTCACATACGACACCCTTCTCTCTGTGTCATGACACCCTTGTCTCCTGTGTTATAACACTCCTTCACCGTGGTACACCCACTGGTTTCCAACAAACAACATCTCCACACAAGTAGAGTGTGTTTTCATCATTTGGCCTGTTACCAGTGTAGTAACATGAGAAAGTTCAGGATTACATATAAACACTTCATATTTATAATCGTTACTATAAATATATTTTGTATAAAAATATAAGGAATCTATCTTTGGTATCACTACATTTTTTATATACAAAGTCACATAAACAATCTCTACTAAACTACTTTGCATACATAAGGATCTTTGGTATAGCTATATATTTTATATACAAAATCACACAAAATATAAATAAAAGGTAACATCATAATAATCCTAGTGCCTCCGTGTCATATGTCACTGCCACCTTCCAGTGTCTTACGACACTACCAATCCCAGTGTCATAACACTCCATCATCGTGTCAGTTGACACTTCCTTGTCACTGTGTTCTCAGACACACCATCTCCGTGGTACCCACGACACTTGACACACCGTCTCCGTGTTATCCACAACACTGCCTTTTCACCAGTGTCATGACACTCAGTCTCTAAGGAAACCTTTGCACGGCGTCATTTGACACTTCAACACTGCGAGTTACACGACCCTTTCTAACTTGTGTGTCCTATCACCTGACACTCACCGGGTTACCACACCTTGACTTTCCACAATACTTCTGTATCCGTGTCACCTGACACACAAGGCTCACCAGGTACAACACACCCTGACTTTCCACAGTACTTCTGTACATGTCACATAACACACAACGCTTACCAGGTACAGCACACCCTGGCTTTCCTCAGTGTCCGTGTTCTCTGACACAGAGACACAGGCCCCTGAGGTCTGCTACAGAAGCCCAAGTCAGCAGGTGTCCACTCTGTGAGGCAATCTGGTGAACACACTCAAAGGCCAATATGTAGATGTACACCATGAGGTAGTCTGGTAAATACTCTCAAAGGCCAGTAGATGTATGCTGTGAGAGTCTAAGGCCTAGATGTCACCAGCAGGTGTATTCCGTGAGAGTCTGGTGAACACTCGCAGTAATTCCTAATGTCACCAGCAGGTGTATTCCATAAAAGTCTGGTGAACTCTGTGTTACAACACAGGCTAAAGTAACAAAGAAAACCTGTTATGAATAATACATACTAAGCTAACTGTTCCTATAACATCTACATTATAATGACCACATAAACTGTAATTACAATGCAGCTAATTGTTTTAAATTGTTATCTCACTCAATAAATTGCATTGTTACTATTAATAAAGTAGTATTATGTTCAACTTATATTCAAATTATACAACTTAGATACACAATTATACTTATTTTATAAATTATCAACCATAATTTTTTACCATGTAGTCTACTATTACTTAATCTTAAGAATGCCCGCAATGCACAGCATATTAGTGGCTTTTGGCATGTACACCTCATTTATACGTATACCTATGTATCATTGTATCATGTCTACCTAACTATGTATCATTGTACCATGTCTAAATAAACTATTATTATTATTATAATGACACTCTACTTGTGTAGAGGTGTTTGTTTTTAACTAGTGTTTGTAATACACACTCCAGTGCAACCATCGACTTCAGTACCAGAACCTCTACCATCCACCTCAGCCCAGTAGGGCCACAGCATAACTCTCCACTCTCTTCATAATATGCACAGCATATTAGGGGCTTTTGGCATGTACATCTTATTAGTACCTATGTATCTTGTCTACCCAACCATGTATCACTGTACCACGTCTCAATAAAGTATTATTATCGACAAACACCAGCACCCACAATTTAAGGTAAGAAATACTATTATTTCTGTTGCATTTGTAGTCTTATGCAGTAAAAACAACATAATACATCACGACAATGAACTACAATTACATATTCATTTTTATTTTTGTAAGATCTGGAGGTCAAAAAAATGTTGTTTGGCTTTTTTTGGGCTCCCAGAAACGTAACCATATTTTTCCCATAAGTTCCTCAGTTTATCTAACATGGTTATACCTAACACAGCGTTTTCAGGAACGTAACTACCGTGTTAAATGATGATCTACTCTATTTATAAATAAGAAATATTGTATAGAAACATAATAGAGATTGTAAAGAAATAAACTGGTTTTATAAAGTGTACGTATTTACCTTGGAGAACAATGGTGGCGGAGGTGGAGGTGGAGGGTGGAGTATGCTGTCAGTGGCCCACAACCACAACCCGCACACCTACACCTCGCTTGTGTTTATCTATGATTTCATGCTTTACTTCCATGGACATCATCCTCTTTTTCTTCTCAGCACTGTCCTTTGCACTTACTTTCTTAGGACCCATGGTTAGAAAAAGAAATTTGGCAAAATAACTACACAAGTGCAAGTAAAACATGAGAGAAATGCTTCCATGGCGAGGTAAACAGTGCACTGCGCCAGTTGGCGGCGTTCTGAAGCTCCTCGTTATTATTATTATTATAATTATTATTTTTATTATTATAATTATTATTTTTATTATTATAATTATTATTATTATTAATTTAGGGAACTGGAGCACAGATCCAATTCCTTAGATCAAGAGCCCCTCACCAGCTTCAAGGAACCTTGACGCTGGTGAGGGGCTCTTCATCTAGGGAATTGGATCTGTGCTCCAGTTCCCTAAATTAATAATAATAATAATAATTATAATAATAACAATAACGAGTAAGCTTCAGTTCCCTAAATTAATAATAATAATAGTAATAATAATAATAATAGTAGGGGAGTTAGTAGATGGGGAGCTGGAGGTTTTGGGTAGATGGCGGGAGTATTTTGAGGAACTTTTAAATGTCGATGAAAAAAGGGAGGCGGTAATTTCATGTACTGGCCAGGGAGGTACAACATCGTTTAGGAGTGAAGAAGAGCAGGATGTGAGTGTGGGGGAGGTGCGTGAGGCATTACGTAGAATGAAAGGGGGTAAAGCAGCTGGAATTGACGGGATCATGACAGAAATGTTAAAAGCAGGGGGGATATAGTGCTGGAGTGGTTGGTATTTTTGTTTAATAAATGTAAGAAAGAGGGGAAGGTACCTAGGGATTGGCAGAGAGCATGTAGTATAGTTCCTTTATATAAAGGGAAGGGGGATAAAAGAGAGTGTAAAAATTATAGGGGAATAAGTTTACTGAGTATACCAGGTAAAGTGTATGGCAGGGTTATTATTGAAAGAATTAGAGGTAAGACAGAGAGTAGGATTGCAGAGGAGCAAGGAGGCTTTAGAGTGGGTAGGGGATGTGTAGATCAAGTGTTTACAGTGAAGCATATATGTGAACAGTATTTAGATAAAGGTAGAGAAGTTTTTATTGCATTTATGGATTTAGAAAAGGCATATGATAGAGTGGATAGGGGAGCAATGTGGCAAATGTTGCAAGTGTATGGAATAGGTAGTAAGTTACTGAAGGCTGTAAAGAGTTTTTATGAGGATAGTGAGGCTCAGGTTAGGGTGTGTAGGAGAGAGGAGATTACTTCCGGTAAAAGTAGGTCTAGACAGGGATGTGTAATGTCACCATGGTTGTTTAATATATTTATAGATGGGGTTGTAAAAGAAGTAAATGCTTGGGTGTTGGGGAGAGGGTGGGATTAAATTATGGAGAATTAAATGCAAAATGGGAGTTGACACAGTTACTTTTACTGATGATACTGTGCTTATGGGAGATTCTAAAGAAAAGTTGCAAAGGTTAGTGGACGAGTTTGGGAGAGTGTGTAAAGGTAGAAAGTTAAAAGTGAACATAGATAAGAGTAAGGTGATGAGGGTATCAAACGATTTAAATAAAGTAAAATTGGATATCACATTGGAGAGAGGGATTATGGAAGAAGTAAATGTTTTCAGATATTTGGGAGTTGACGTGTCAGTGGATGGGTTTATGAAGGATGAGGTTAACCATAGAGTTGATGAAGGAAAAAAGGTGAGTGGTGCGTTGAGGTATCTGTGGAGACAAAAAACATTATCCATGGAGGCAAAGAAGGGAATGTACGAAAGTATAATGGTACCAACACTCTTATATGGGTGTGAAGCATGGGTTGCAAATGCTGCAGCGAGGAGGAGGCTGGAGGCAGTGGAGATGTCCTGTCTAAGGGCAATGTGTGGTGTAAATATTATGCAGAAAATTCGGAATATGGAAATTAGGAGAAGGTGTGGAGTTACTAAAAGTATTTGTCAGAGGGCTGAAGAGGGGTTGTTGAGGTGGTTTGGTCATTTAAAGAGAATGGATCAAAGTAGAATGACTTGGAGAGCGTATAAATCTGTAGGGGAAGGAAGGCGGGGTAGGGGTCGTCCTAGAAAAGGTTGGAGGGAAGGGGTAAAGGAGGTTTTGTGGGCGAGGGGCTTGGACTTCCAGCAAGCATGTGTGAGCGTGTTAGATAGGAGTGAATGGAGACGAATGGTTTTTGGGACATGACGATCTGTTGGAGTGTGAGCAGGGTAACATTTTGTGAAGGGATTCAGGGAAACCAGTTAATTGATTTAGTTGGACTTGAGTCCTGGAAATGGGAAGTACAATGCCTGCACTTTAACCCTTTGGGGGTCGACAGGCCTTCTCAGGAAAGTGTTCCTGGGGTCGAAAAATTTTTGGAAAAAAAAATAATTCATTTTTTCTTATGAAATGATAGAGAATCTTTTTCCGATCATAACGCCACCAAAATTATGAAATTTGATCGAAAACTAACGGAATTATGCTTTCGCGAATTTAGCGGTAGCCATGACACTTACGCATCGGCGATTTTGCCCACTTTGAGCCCTATTTTCGACAAATTACAATGTTTCAGTCTCCTAAAATTATAGATATTTCGCTAGAACTCCATTTTGTCTATCGATTGAGTACAAGAAACCGCCTATTTACCAATTTCATCTACCCAAAATATTGGTCAGAAAATGGCAATTTTCCAATTTCACACAAATTTCAAACGATGCCAATTTTAAAATAGTGTCCAGAATAAACAAGGCAGACATTCCTGGCACTAAAATAACATGTTCTCTGTTCATTAGTCACGTCTCCAGGCCCTGTTCCATTACTTTTGCTTTTCATTTTGAATTTTTATTCTCACAAAAAATAGAAGATTTACTGTTATGTATACAACTGCATCATTGTAAAAATGGTAAAAATAATATCAGAGCACTTGTGCATGAATATAAGACTCGCCAGTTGATGTGTATTGGAGGCATAGTGTGATTTGTTTACTCAAGAACATAGTCAAAAATCGAACATTTTCGCTACTTTGAGCTCAATTTCAAGGTACTTGTCATTGTCATACCAATCGAAATCATCTCTATTTCAAGGTACTTGTCATTGTCATACCAATCGAAATCATCTCTATTTCTGTAACATATCTTCCATTCTATCAAATGAGACCAAGAAAACGAGAATACATCAATATATACCATACGAAAATTGACTGCAAAGTCGCTGTTTTAATCGAAAAAAACGGTCAGAGTTTTTTTTCTCTCATTATGCAGTGTGTACTGCAGGATTTTTTTTATACTGCGCACACTAACCACACAGACCCATTCTTTCATATGTATGCCTACCAGACGTTTTCTGCTTAAATTGAGGCTGCTAGAATTTGGGCGTACTAGTACGGCACCAACCCCTGCTCGTAAAACGTACTAGTACGGCACCGACCCCCAAAAAGTTAAAGGAGGGGTCTGGGATAGTGACAGCTGGGAGGGACAATTCTCAGCTGTCGTATCTGAGCTCCTCTGCAAAGACAGTGATTATGTATGAGTGTGGTGAAAGTGTTGAATGATAATAATAATAATAATAATAATAATAATATTTTTATTTTGATGCATGTTACAAGTGTACACTGTTATTGGTAGTTACAATTATAAAACTGTAATGCAAGGAGAGCCACTGGCATGCCATGGCATTAGGGGCAGTTTATTCTAAAGACTTATTCACTAAGTACTTAATGCTAAAGAAATTGATTGAGTATATTCTAGTTCTGTATTATTTTAAATTATAATATGGTTATACATACTATTAAAAGACAATACAAGAGAAATTGGTTGAGTTTAATCAAGTTGTATATTTTATTTCAAGTTACAGTATGTTGATGCTATACTAGTATAATAACAATACTAGAAAAATTTATAGAGTTTCTTCTAGTTATATATTTTATTACAAATTAAGAAAATGATGATACTATAAGATTTTAAATGACAATATGATGATATGAAATTGCAACAAGTGTTAAGGAGGATGAACATATTAAATTGAGATTATCTTAAGTAAAATAATATTGGGTTTGAAAGTTTGTTACAGTATGAGTATTTAGTATAGGGTGAGTAGGTGATTTTTGAGAAGAGTCTTGAATTGATTTTCCGACAAGGTTAACTTAATATTTACTGGTAATGAATTCCAGATTCTGGGGCCCTTTATGTGCATAGAATTTTTACATTGGTTAGTATGGACTCGGGGTATGTCAAATAGTGATATGTGTCTTGTGTCATGTTCGTGGGACCTATTAAAGTTGTTGAGGAGAATTCTGAGCTGAGGGTTGATATTAGCATGTAGAGTTTTATGTATGTAGAAGGCACATGAATAGGTATGAATATTTTTTATGGTGAGTAGTTTTAAGGTTCTGAATATAGGTGGAGTATGCTGTCTAGAGTGGGAATTTGTTATCATCCTGACTGCAGCCTTTTGCTGGGTTATGAGTGGTCTAAGGTGATTTAATGTTGTTGACCCCCATGCACAGATTCCATAGGTGATCTAAGGGTAGATAAGAGAATGATATAGTGCAATGAGAGCTGGTTGTGGCACATAATAGCGTATCTTAGATAATATACCTACTGTCCTTGAGATTTTCTTGGAAATTTGTTGTATGTGTGTTTGGAATTTAAGACTACAGTCATCCCTCGGTTTTCGATTTTAATCCGTTCCAGATGGATCGGCTAAAACCAAAATCGGCGAAAACCAAAACTATTTTTCCCATAAGAAATAATGGAAATTCAATTAATCCGTTCCAGAAACCCAGAAGTTTGGAAAAAAAAAAATTTGGGGGGCCTAAAGATAGATTTACATGCACAAATGAATGAACTGAATGTGGCACTTACCTTTATTGAAGACTGATGTTGCTGGATGGGAGAGAGGGAAGAGGGAAGAGACCCTAATTTTTGGAAGGGGAATCCCCCTCCATAAGGACTCTAGGTACCAAGTCCTTATCCGGGGTCACTTCCCTGCATGCCTGCTACACTCCCTCCCTGCCTGCTACACTCCCAGCATACATGCTACACTCCCTACATACATGCTACACTCCATGCATACCTGTTACACTCCCTGCATACATGCTACACTCCTCATCCTGCTACCTCCCTGCATACATGCTACACTCCCTGCATACATGCTACACTCCCTGCATACCTGCTACACTCCCTGCATGCATGCTACACTCCCTGCATACCTGCTACACTCCCTGCATACCTGCTACACTCCCTGCATGCATGCTACACTCCCTGCATACCTGCTACACTCCCTGCATGCATGCTACACTCCCTGCATGCATGCTACACTCCCTGCATGCCTGCTACACTCTTAAACTCCATTGTGTTTCTCACTTTCACTATCATATTTTTCTATTATTTCTTCATTTCTACAGTGTTCCTCACTTTCTTTACCAAAGGACTGGCACTAGGAGCTTTCTTGGGCCCATGGTAGCTTATTTAGTAGTCACACACAATAATCAAGGCCCAAAAACAATGAATTGTTAATAAATGTTTTGTATAAACTCCTGGGGTGATGTTCACTCAAGCGTAAACAATGCTAGACTGTGTGACAATGTGCGTGGGAGGTGCGTGGGTGGCGGGCCTACGGCCTTTGTATGTGCGCGGCACTGGTGGACAGGTCCCATACGGTCGGCGAAAACTAAAACAATCGGCGAAAACTAAGACAAATTTTCCCTGAAAAAAGTCGGCGAAAACCAAAATCGGCGAAAACTGGGACAAGCGAAAACCAAGGGATGACTGTACTGTCAAGGTGGATTCCTAGGAATTTTCCCTCCGTGAGCCTTGTGATGGGTGAACCATTTAGCGTTATGTTAAGTGGAACATTTGCAGCTTTGTTTCCAAACTGAATGAAGTAGGTCTTGTCCGTATTTAGAGTAAGCTTATTTGTCATCATCCATGTTGATATTTTCTGTAATTCGGCATTAACTGTGTTGGCTAATATGACTGGATTTGGGTGAGAGAAGACATATGTTGTGTCATCTGCAAACAAAATGGGTTTGAGTAGTTGTGATGCATTCGGTAGGTCGTTTATGTAAATGAGGAATAGGAGTGGCCCTAGGACACTACCTTGAGGGACACCGACTGTAATTTGTTGTGTGGAAGAGTTCTCTCCATTTGTGTACACGTACTGACTTCTGTTGCTAAGGTACGACTTTAGGTAGTTGAGGGGTGCCCCTAATACCATAGTGCGCTAATTTTGTGAGCAATAAATCATGGTCGACTGTATCAAATGCTTTGCGTAGGTCTATGAAGATTCCCAGCGGAACTTCTTTCTTCTCAAGTGCGGTGTATATTAACTCTAACATGTGTGTTATATGATGAAAGTATTTTCTTTTTGGGGATTTTCTTTCTTTTTGGGTCACCCTGCCTCGGTGGGAGACGGCCGACTTGTTGAAAAAAAAAAAAAATTATTATTTTTTTTATTAACACATCGGTCGATTCCCACCAAGGCAGGTGGCCAAAGAAAACTTTCATCATCATTCACTCCATCACTGTCTTGCCAGAGGGTGCTTTACACTACAGTTATAAAACTGCAACATTAACACCCCTCCTTCAGAGTGCCGGCACTGTACTTCCCATCTCCAGAACTCAAGTCCGGCCTGCCGGTTTCCTGAATCCTTCATAAATGTTACTTTGCTCACACTCCAACAGCACGTCAAGTATTAAAACCATATGCCTCCATTCACTCCTATCAAATACGCTCACACATGCTTGCTGGAAGTCCAAGCCCTCGCACACAAAACTTCCTTTACCCCCTCCTCCAACCTTTCCTAGGCCGACCCCTACCCCGCCTTCCCTCCACTACAGATTTATACACTCGAAGTCACTCTGTCTCGTTCCATTCTCTCTACATGTCCAAACCACCTCAACAACCCCTCCTCAGCTCTCTGGACAATCGTTTTGGTAATCCCGCACCTCCTCCTAATTTCCAAACTCCGAATTCTCTGCATTATATTCACACCACACATTGACCTCAGACATGACATCTCCACTGCCTCCAGCCTTCTCCTCGTTGCAACATTCATCACCCATGCTTCACACCCATATAAGAGCGTTGGTATAACTATACTCTCATACATTCCCCTCTTTACTTCCATGGACAAGGTTCTTTGTCTCCACAGACTCCGAAGTGCTCCACTCACCCTTTTCCCTCATCAATTCTATGATTCACCTCATCCTTCATAGACCCATCTGCTGACATATCCACTCCCAAATATCTGAATACATTCACCTCCTCCATACTCTCTCCCTCCAATCTGATATCCCAAACTTTCGTCACCTATTCTTTTGTTATCCTCACCACCTTACTCTTTCCTATATTCACTTTCAATTTTCTTCTTTTACACACCCTACCAAATTCATCCACCAACCTCTGCAACTTCTCTTCAGAATCTCCCAAAGCACAGTGTCATCAGCAAAAAGCAACTGTGACAACTCCCACTTTGTATTTGCTTCTTTATCTTTTAGCCCAACACCTTTGCCAAGACCCTCGCATTCACTTCTCTTACAACCCCATCTATAAATATATTGAACAGCCATGGTGACATCACACATCCTTGTCTAAGGCCCACTTTTACTGGGAAATAGTCCCCTTCCCTCCTACACACTCTAACCTGAGCCTCACTATCCTCATAAAAACTCTTCACTGCTTTCAGTAACCTTCCTCCTATTCCATACACCTGCAACATCTGCCACATTGCCCCCTATCATATCGCCTTTTCCAAATCCATAAATGCCACAAAAACATCTTTACCCTTATCCAAATACTGTTCACCTATATGTTTCACTGTAAACACTTGGTCTACACACCCCTACCTTTCCTAAAGCCCCTTGTTCATCTGCTATCCTGCTTTCTGTCTTACTCTTAATTCTTTCAATAATAACTCTACCATACACTTTACCAGGTACACTCAACAGACTTATTCCCCTATAATTTTTGCACTCTCTTTTGTCCCCTTTGCCTTTATACAAAGGAACAATACACGCTCTCTGCCAATCCCTAGGTACCTTACCCTCTTCCATACATTTATTAAATAATAGCACCAACCACTCCAAAACTATATCCCCACCTGCTTTTAACATTTCTATCTTTATCCCATCAATCCCAGCTGCCTTACCCCCTTTCATTCTACCTACTGCCTCACGAACTTCCCCTACACCCACAACTGGCTCTTCCACACTCCTACAAGATGTTATTCCTCCTTGCCCTACACACGAAATCACAGCTTCCCTGTCTTCATCAACATTTAACAACTCCTCAAAATATTCTCTCCATCTTCCCGATACCTCTAACTCTCCATTTAATAACTCTCCTCTCCTATTTTTAACTGTCAAATCCATTTGTTCTCTAGGCTTCCTCAACTTATTAATCTCATTCCAAAACTTTTTCTTATTTTCAACAAAATTTGCTGATAACATCTCACCCACTCTCTCATCTGCTCTCTTTTTACATTGCTTCACCACTCTTTTAACCTCTCTTTTTCTCTCCATATACTCTTCCCTCCTTGCATCACTTCTACTTTGTAAAAACCTCTCATATGCTAACTTTTTCTCCCTTACTACTCTCTTTACATCATCATTCCACCAATCGCTCCTCTTCCCTCCGCACCCACTCGCCTGTAACCACAAACTTCTGCTGAACACTCTAACACTACATTTTTAAATCTACCCCATACATTTTCGACCCCATTGCCTACACTCTCACTAGCCCATCTATCCTCCAATAGTTGTTTATATCTTACCCTAACTGCCTCCTCTTTTAGTTTATAAACCTTCACCTCTCTCTTACTTACTGATTCTATTTTCCTTGTATCCCATCTACCTTTTACTCCCACTGTAGCTATAACTAAAAAGTGATCTGATATATCTGTGGCCCCTCTATAAACATGTACATCCTGAAGTCTACTCAACAGTCTTTTATCTACCAATACATAGTCCAACAAACTACTGTCATTACGCCCTACATCATATCTTGTATACTTATTTATCCTCTTTTTCTTAAAATATGTATTACCTATAACTAAACCCCTTTCTATACAAAGTTCAATCAAAGGGCTCCCATTATCATTTACACCTGGCACCCCAAACTTACCTACTACACCCTCTCTGCATGTTTCTCCCACTTTAGCATTTAGGTCCCCTACCACAATTACTCTCTCATTTGGTTCAAAAGTTCCTATACATTCGCTTAACATCTCCCAAAATCTCTCTCTCTCCTCTACACTCCTCTCTTCTCCAGGTGCATACACGCTTATTATGACCCACTTTTTGCATCCGACCCTTATTTTAATCCACATAATCCTTGAATTTACACATTTATATTCCCTCTTCTCCTTCCATAACTGATCCTTCAACATTATTGCTACCCTTCCTTAGCTCTAACTCTCTCAGATACTCCTGACTTAATCCATTTATTTCTCCCCACTGAAACTCGCCTACCCCCTTCAGCTTTGTTTCGCTTAGGGCCAGGGCATCCAACTTCTTTTCATTCATAACATCGGCAATCATCTCTTTCTTATCATCCGTACTACATCCACGCACATTCAGACAACCCAGTTTTATAAAGTTTTTCTTCTTCTCGTTTTTAGTAGATTTGTACAGGAGAAGGGGTTACTAGCCCATTGCTCCCGGCATCTTAGTCGCCTCATACGACACGCATTGCTCACGGAGGAAAGATTCTTTTCCACTTCCCCATGGACAATAGAGAAAATAAAAAGAACAAGAGCTATTAAGAAAAAGAAGAAAAACCTAGATGTGTGTATGTATATACTATATGCATGTGTATGCCAGTGTAGTGTAACCTAAAGTGTAAGTAGAAGTAGCTAGATATACCTGTTATCCAGCGTGTTTATGAGACAGAAAAAAGACACCAGCAATCCTACCATCATGTAAAACAGTTTCAGGTTTCTGTTTCACAGTCACCTGGCAGGACGGTAGTACCTCCCTGGGTGGTTGCTGTCTACCAACCTACTACCTACTAAATAATAATAACAATAACGAGCGAGCTTCAGTTCCCTAAATTAATAATAATAATAGTAATAATAATAATAAAAATAACAAGGAGCTTCAGAAAGCTGCCACTAGTTGGCGCAGTGCACTGTTTAACTCGCCTTGGAAGCATTTCTCTCGTGTTTTACTTGCATTCGTGTAGTTATTTTGCCAAATTTCTTTTTCTAACCATGGGTCCTAAGAAAGTAGTAAGTGCAAAGGACAGTGCTGAGAAGAAAAAGAGGATGATGTCCATGGAATTAAAGCATGAAATCATAGATAAACATAAGCAAGGTGTATGGGTTGAGGGGGAAGCTCGCTCATAACTCGGATTTTGGCTCGTAACTCAGAGCAAAAAATTGACAGAGCGACGGCTCATATCTCGAAAAACTTGTATGTTGGGGCACTCGTAAGTCGAGGTTCCACTGTACATAAAATAAATAAGTGTCCTATTGGTGGCTCTTCCAGTTTTCCTTGTATATTTACATGTTTTAAAGAAACTAAAATTCATCAGGTTGTATGTTTTCCTTTTTTTGATTGTTATCTTGCAATCTGTTGACCTGTTTCCTGTGGGTTTAGTGCTTTCCAATGAATATAGTAATACAGATCGGCCATCACTAATCCGTCAATCACTAATTTAGTTACATTAGTAATCCGGCAATAATTTCGGCTAGCGTCATTTTAAATTTCCTGGGTCGCCTCACCAACCTGCTGCTACAGTTTGGTGGCGCTACTTGCTGCATAAGTCGTTCCAATTTCTTTTTCTACGTTTATTGTTATAACCTGCTTACTTTTAGCCCTAGTTATGGTTCCAATGAATAAAAGAAATGCTTCTCATTGTGTAAAGCACATACACTGTACATTGTCCATAAAAAATAAGGTGGCTTTGAAGCCACTGTAGGTCACCATGAGCTCAGCTCATTCAGATAAGTTGTGACCAGTAAATTTGGGCCTACGTATGAGAGAATAGGTCTGTGTGGTAAGTGTGCACTATATATATATAAAATCCTGCAGCACACAGGGAATGAGAAAAAAAGCTGTGACCGTGTTTTGGGTGTAAAACAGTGACTTTGCAGTGTATTTTCATATGGTTTCTATGGTTGTATTCTCGGTTTTTTGTTCTCATTTAATAGAATGGAAGATATATTACAGAAATAGAGGTGATTTTGATATGTTCAGGAAGGAAAGTACTTTCAAATTGAGCTCAAAGTAGTGGAAATGTTTGATTTTTGCCGATGTTCAAGAGTAAACACTGTCCAATACGTATCCAATTGGCCAGTCTGATATGTGGTCACAAATGGGTTGACATTATTTATAGTTATTACAGTAATGCAGTAGTCTGAATAACAGTAAATCTTCTATTTTTTGTGTGAATAAAAATTCAAAATGGGAAAGCAAGCGTAATATAAGAGGGGCCTGGAGATGTGACTAATGAACAGAGAAAATGTCGTTTTAGTGCCAGGAATGTCTGCAGTGTTTTTTCTGGGCCCTATTTTGAAATTGGCATCTCTTGAAATTTGTGTGAAATTAGCCAAATTACTGATTTCTAACTACTAGTGATTCAGACATTGCTTGTCATAATCAAAGTTCATTGTGTCACATCTTTAGTAGAGAATAATGGGTTGTCTTTGCTGAGTCCATGGTCATGGAGTTCAGGGCAATTAACCCCTCAGTTTGTTGGCATGAAAGTGTCATGTGAAAAATGTGCATCCTGTTTTTCAATGTAGGGAATAATTTTTGGGCCTGCTGATGCCAAATTCATAATCATCTAATATAACCTTAACCATACTAGGCTGGAACATAAAAAAAGCTTTTTCCATGTTTGAGATCTGAAGACTTCATGAAAGGAATTAACTACATTTACCTCTGAAACTGAAGCACTCAATATGAGGACAGAGGAATTAAGAGTTTTGTGGGTGTCATTCTTAGTGGTAAGGTGTAAAGAAAGTTAAATATATTTAGTAGATATAGTAACTGTGTGGGAAATATTTTGATGAGTATTTCAAGAGCAGTCCCCAGTTTTGTATTAATAGTTTTAAATGTCATATGAAAAGGTGGTGGTCTATGTATGAGTATAAAAAATGTTCCAGTTCAGAAGTCAGCAAAAGACTAAAGCAACATGCAGTGTCTTCTCTATCTTTTATCCTGTAGTGTGGCAATTAATTGACACACTGCAGAAGACTTTTTTTACAGAAAAAACTTCACAGACATATGGATCATTCTGAGCCTTGTTAAACAATTACCGTACAGTATATTATTTCAAATAATCTTCCATTATAGTAGCTTGTCTCCATCCCATATACATGATATTCTTTCTGAACTGGTATCACAATACTAAATTAAAATGATATTGGTATGAACTGACAGCTAACTAAACATTTTAAATACATCATTATTTATAATGGAAAGTGTGTGAGAAGTCAAAGATTTAGCCTTGCCCTAACATAAAGCATTAAATGGAGTTTCTCACAATATAGTACAGCATTTGAAAACAAAATATTGTACATAAAAAGTGTGTTGAGATATAATGTGTTTTATATTTTAGATTTAATGTGATATTTTTTTTTTTTTTTTAGATCTCTTCTCAGAGCTACAGATACAGCAGTACATGGTTTGATTGGTCTTTTTTCCTTTTGGTTGGTTTGCTTACTTTGCCCTGACCTGATTCTGGATATGTCCTATTTGCTCTCTTGCCTTGGATTTGAGCACAGCTGGAGCCAGCAAAGGATTGTACAAATAGACAGTATATTCAGCCTTGGTGTGGCCTTCATGCTTTCCTGCATCGTGGACTTGGACCATGTTTTTAAAGACATTTTTCACATGATAATTGTGAGTTGGGTTTAATTTAATACTACTATTAGCCTAATTTTATAAGTACTAAGTACAGTGGACCCCCGAGTTACGAGCATAATTCATTCCAGAAGGCTGCTCAAGTGCCAATACCGAACGAATTTTCTCCCTTAAGGAATAATGTCAAGTAGGTTAGTCCATTTCAGACCCCCAAAAATACACTTACAAAAGCACTTACAATATTACACTTACATAATTGTACGATTTCCGAGGTGCTCGTAACTCGGGGGTCCACTGTAATACTGTTTGTGAAAATTGATATTCTGACATTTAAAAAATACTGTATACTATAGTATATTAAAGGCAAAAATGTTTAGTTGTGAAGGGCTCTTGATCAAATGAATTGGAGCTATCCTTCCTTTCCTCTGTAATTTATGAGCTTTGTAATTATCATCATTAGTATTATTATTATTATTGTTGTGGGGAGCTTTAAACCTGTAGGGGTCATACAGTACCTGGATGAAAGGAAGGCAGTCATGTTTGGTCCAAGGAAGGGAAAGTCAGACTCAGTTCCTTGGAACTTTCCTTGAGTGGTGAAAAGATTTTTTAACTTCGCTGCTTAGTGCTCTTATGCAGTCTTGTTTCTTTTTTTTAGACAGTGATTATGTATGAGTGAGGTGAAAGTGTTGAATGATGATGAAACTATTTTCTTTTTGGGTCACCCTGCCTCGGTGGGAGATGGTCGACTTGTCAAAAAAAAAAAATATTTTGCCTTTTGTTTATCCTATATTGTTTACCATAGATTCCCTCTTTAAGGGGGGCTCCTTGACGAGGTAAAGAGGCTATCGGTCTGAGGAATTGGACCTTTTGGTCTTCTTCCTCAGACCGAACCTAATTACCCCCAATCCCCCTCCCTTTTTCCCCTCTTCCCCATCCTCCCTTTTCCCTTTCCTCCTCCCCCTCCTCCTCATCCCTCCCCTTTTTTCCTTCCCATTTTTACCCTGGGAGCTTCTCTCCACAGGCATTCTAGTTCCTAGGTAGGGAAGGGTACCGTGGTCCATTCCTATTCCGTTGAGGTTCTTGGCGGTGGTGTAGTTTGCCGTGGAATCTGGATCGCCTGGGGATGTCCCATCCTCTCCGGTCTCCGGGGTGGCCTTAGGTATCTTTCGGGCGACGAGGTGTATCTCTGGAGGCCACCTTTCGGATTCCGTGGGTGGTGGCGAAGGCGATATGCTTTGTGGCGGATATCCGGCCGCCCTCTCTTTGTCCGCCGAGGTGGCTCGGTGGATGTGAGGTTGCTATCCCGGATTGCTGGTTTACTGGCATGAAGGGTAGGGTATGGCACGGGTTCCATGCAGCATCTGCACTACTTGGTGTTGAGGTCCTCTTGGGCACGGAGGATTTACGCCCCTTTCATTCCTCCTAGGAGCTATTCCTCCACGTTCCCCCTTTTTTATTCTTTTTTTTATTTTATTTTATTTTCTTCTTTCTTTTTTTCTTAAAAATAAAAAGAAAAAGTAACTTATACATGGATGCCCTAATCCGTGACTCTACCCCGGCCCCTTGATACCGCACCTAGTTCTGACCCTACCTGATAACGGATAACTTTTTGGACAACCCTAATACCCCTGTACCTGAAGCAGGTGCCAGTTCGTCACCTGCTTCAGGTCCCAGGGACCCGACCGGCCCTTTCGTACATCTGACCTTCGCTCTTCTCTGACCTTGATTCCGGCTTCTCCCTCGACGGTGCGGCAATTTCAGAAGCCGCCCGTCTCACATCGGACACCCCTGGTCCACACCCAAACGACCAAGACCCACATGACGATTCGACACTTTCTTCTCGTTCATCTCA
>WNWK01003464.1:19394-139408 GCA_009830355.1 Cherax destructor | reverse complement strand
ATAATGTGGTTTCAATAGATACTTTGTGTGTGGGGACTAGAACATTGGCTCACAAGGGTCATACAGAGCCAGGGGGTAATGGGGAAACAATCAAATTCAATCCAAGGAAGGGAAGAACAGATTCCTTTTCTTTTATCAAGAGCCTCTCACCAGCATCAAGGAACCTCTCTTGAGGGACTCTGTAGAATAGACCTCCATCTTTCTTCTTCTTTCAACAAATCTGCCGTTTCCCACCAAGGCGGGGTGGCCCAAAGAGAAAAACAAAAGTTTCTCTTTTTAACTTTAGTAATGTATACAGGAGAAGGGGTTACTAGCCCCTTGCTCCCGGCATTTTAGTAAACTCTTACGACACGCATGGCTTATGGAGGAAGAATTCTGTTCCACTTCCCCATGGAGATAAGAGGAAATAAGAACAAGAACTAGTAAGAAAATAGAAGAAACCCCAGAGGGGTGTGTATATATATGCTTGTATACATGAATGTGTAATGTGACCTAAGTGTAAGTAGAAGTAACAAGACATACCAGAAATCTTGCATGTTTATGAGACAGAAAAAAAGACACCAGCAATCCTACCATCATGTAAAACAATTACAGGCTTTCATTTTACACTCACTGGGCAGGACGGTAGTACCTCCCTGGGTGGTTGCTGTCTACCAACCTACTACCTAGATAGACCTCCATATTATGCATAATAAAATTAAACTAATGTTTCGTAAAGTTCTTGCAAACTTCATGGTTTGGCACATCTGTTGAATATCATGATGGATGAAATGTGTATTGCTCAGTAGGTTGAGACAGTTGCTCAGTAGGTTGAGACAGTTGCTCTTGAAATTATCCAGGAATTGGACGAGTAACTACACAGACGGCCTCATCCTTGGCCATGGAATTCTCATAACCAACAGGATTTACCATAATAAATGGTTTTGTGAGGCTGATATGTTTGAAAAATGCATGAAAAAATCTGGTATAAGCTTTTAAAAAAATTGAAATATAAAAGATCAGAAATTTAATGTTCAATATGTACTCTAAAATGAGCACATTACTGTAGCCAGAATCCATGTACTGTGTGTTACCTATTAGTAGTTCTAAGGATGGTAGAACACAGGCACTTACAGCAAAGCAAGCCTTTATTTAGACACTGTTTTGATCATGACTTGAAATACCTCTGTATGACCTATATGGTCTTAGTGCATTTATAAATATAATAATACAGTAAAAGTCTGATAAATTAATTCATAGACAAATCTATTCCTACCTCGTCTCACACAATGTACTCAACCCCTGTCAATTTGGATTCAGGACAAACAAGAGCACAAACGATGCTATTACGCACATGTTGGAGTTAATATATACAGCACTTGAGAAAAAAGAAGTCCCACTGGGAATCTTCATTGATCTCCGCAAAGCTTTTGATACAGTCGAAAATGATTTACTGCTCACAAAATTAGCACACTATGGTATAAGGGGGCACCCACTCAACTACCTAAAATCATACCTCACCAACAGAAGCCAATACGTGTACACAAATGGAGCGAACTCTTCCACACAACCAATTACAGTCGGAGTCCCTCAAGGAAGTGTCCTGGGACCACTCCTATTCCTCATTTACATAAATGACCTACCGAATGCATCACAACTACTCAAACCCATTTTATTTGCAGATGACACAACATATGTCTTCTCTCACCCAAATCCAGTTATACTGGCCAACACTGTTAATGCCGAATTACAGAAAATATCAACATGGATGACGACTAACAAGCTTACTCTCAATACTGACAAGACCTACTTCATACAGTTTGGAAGCAAAGCCACAAATGTTCCACTTAACATAACACTTAATGGTACACCCATCACAAGACTCACAGAGGGAAAATTCCTAGGAATCCACCTTGACAGTAGCCTTAAATTCCAAACACATATACAACAAATTTCTAAGAAAATCTCGAAGACAGTAGGCATATTATCAAAGATACGCTATTATGTACCTCAATCAGCTCTCCTTGCACTATATCATTCACTTATCTACCCGTATCTCACCTATGGAATCTGTGCATGGGGATCAACAACGTTAAATCACCTTAGACCACTCATAACACAACAAAAGGCCGCAGTCAGAATGATAACAAATTCCCACTCTAGACAGCATACTCCACCAATATTCAAAAGTCTCAAACTACTCACCGTAAAGAACATTCATACTTACTCTTGTGCCTACTACATATATAAAACTTTACACTCTAATATAAACCCTCTGCTCAAAACTCTCCTCACCAACTTTAATAGGACCCATGACCACAACACACGACACAGATCACTTTTTGATATACCCCGTGTTCATATCAACCTATGTAAAAATTCTATGCACATAAAGGGCCCCAGAATCTGGAATTCATTACCAGTAAATATTAAGATAATCTTGTCTGAAAATCAATTTAAGACTCAACTCAAAAACCACCTACTCACCCAAACCTAAATGATCATACTATAAACTACTTTGAAAAATGCTCATTGTTACTTTCCTATACGATAATCTCAATTTTTAATAATATGTTAGTATTATGTTACCCCCTACTCATATTATAAGTTAATGTCAAAAATGCTCAATGTTATTTTCCTTAAGATAATCTCAATTCCATATTATCATTCAAGAATCTTAACACCTGTAACAATCTAAGATCTAATATCATTATATAATAATTTAAACAGTAAAATTTCATCATATTGTAATTTTGAAAATAATTTTTAACTAGAATACACTCAATAAATTTCTCTAATATTAAGTACATAGTTTTTAAGGACTAGAATAAGCTGCCCCTAATGCCATGGCATGTCAGTGGCTCTCCTTGCACTCAATTTACATTGTAACTTCCGATACCCATGTAATCTGCAATGAAATAAAATTTGTTTGTTTGTTTTGTTTGAAATGGACCCCACACAGTAGATGTCAGATAAAATGGACCAAAAAATGTAGCTGAACAAAGGTTCAACATACATGTTTAATGAGATATCCGATTAAAATAGCCATGAAGTGGACCAAATCTACAATATCAAACAGTTGTACAGTCAGGTTATACTCTCAATAAAATGGACCAACTCTGCTTAATCGCAAATTTGCATGGTCCAGATTTCATCCAGGACCTGTCCATTTTCACTGTGGTGGTAGAGGCAAGCCTCTTATATCCAAATGGAATTTGTTGCCAGAAACAAAAGTTATTTACAAGAAGCACAGGTAGGGCAAGGAAGAACAAGAAGGTTGTCCCAGGAACTGTTGGGGAGAGGTGAAAACAGGCTTGTGCGAGACAAATAGGTTTTTAATAGGATGTTATATTGGAGTCATGAAGGGAGTAAGGCAAACTGGCTAGCCAGACTTCAATACTGGAAGTGGCAATGGCAGTGCCTGCACTCTGAAGGAGATTTGGGGATACTGCATTTGGAGGGTAATCTTTATTGTGATGTCACCTCACTTCTGGGAAGAGTGATTGCTTGAATGATAGCATGTTTTCTCTTGGTCATCTTGTCTTGGCAGGAGACTGCCATTGAAGTAAAAAAAAATTATTTCACTTATTTTAATCAGGTGTCATATAACACCTGAGGAATTGGAAGTATCAGGCTCAATCCAAGTTAGAGGAGGACAAATCTAGTTTCTTCATTCAAGAGCCCCTCCCAGGCATCAAGGGGTAATATAATAATACTGTACAGTAATAAAAAAAATTCAGATTGCATTGTAATTACAGAATAAGAGTTATTATTAATTCTGTCTTTGCTCCCTGGCAGGGTGGACAACGTGTGCCGTGGGAGAGGGGTTTTCTTCACTTCTCACTGCCACCACTTATTTTCACTCTTGTAATGTACATCTCAGCTGTTGTCAATCATTCCATGTGGTGTCTGAAATTAGGCACGCTTTCAGTGGTTTGCATCATTAGTCATCATATACGTGATGGGATGAACCATGGTTTGTGGTTTCAGCCTCTAGGCACGTCTCCCCAGCTGCCTTGGTGGGTCTATATCTTCATAATACAATTTTTGCCACTAGGGATAAGTGCAATAGTCTCTATTCTTCTGTTGAAAGTGAAACCCAGTGTATCTTTACCCAGTGAAAGGTATATTGTATAGATATACATTCATAAGTAATAATAAATATTAAATATAAATTTTAATACACATTTGTTTTATTTATTATAAATTTTATTACTGAAAGAATTAGAGGTAAGACAGAGAGCAGGATCGCAGATGGACAAGGAGGCTTTAGAATGGGTAGGGCATGTGTAGACCAAGTGAAGCATATAAGTGATGATCTGATATGAAATGTCATCATATCAAAAACAATATACTCAGATCACAACATAATAGAGGTCCAGACATGTATGCGGGGAGCCCCAGATCGACAAAATGTGATCAGCCGCGAGGGAGCCTTCTCCAAATTCAACTTCAATAACAAAAACATAAGGTGGGACCAAGTAAACCAAGTCCTAAATGATATAAACTGGGAAGATAGCCTAAGCATCATGGATCCTAACCTATGTCTAGAACAAATTAACTCTGTGGCACTTGAGGTTTGCTCAAGGCAAATTCCCTTAAGGAAAAGGAGGAGAAGATGTAAACTAGAAAGAGAGAGGCGCTCCCTATACAGGCGAAGGCAAAGAATAACGGAGCGGCTACAAGAGGTCAATATATCTGAAATATGTAGGGAGACACTGGTCAGAGAAATAGCAAACATCGAATTAAAACTAAAGGAATCTTACAGGAATCAAGAAATGCGGGAAGGACTAAAAGCCATAAATGAAATTGAAAGAAACCCAAAGTATTTCTTTTTTTATGCCAAATCAAAGTTGAGAACAACATCCAGTATTGGGCCCCTACTTAAACAGGATGGGTCCTACACAGATGACAGCAAGGAAATGAGTGAGTTACTAAAGTCCCAGTATGACTCAGTTTTTAGCGAGCCGCTACCCAGACTGAAAGTCGAAGACCTAAATGAATTTTTTATGAGAGTGCCACAGAACTTGGCAGACGCATGCCTATCTGACATTACCCTGACGCCAAATGACTTTAAAAAGACAATAAATGACATGCCCATGCACTCCGCTCCAGGCCCAGACTCCTGGAACTCCATGTTCATCAAGAACTGCAAGAAGCCCCTATCACGTGCTTTTAACATCCTATGGAGAGGGAGCATGGACACTGGGGTCATCCCGCAGTTACTAAAAACAACATACATAGCCCCACTCCACAAAGGGGGCAGTAAAGCAATAGCAAAGAACTACAGACCAATAGCGCTAACGTCCCATATCATAAAAATCTTTGAAAGGGTTCTAAGAAGCAAGATCGCCACTCATCTAGATACCCATCAATTATACAACCCAGGGCAGCATGGGTTTAGAGCAGGTCGCTCCTGTATGTCCCAACTACTGGACCACTATGACAAGGTTCTGGATGCTCTAGAAGACAAACAGAAGGCAGATGTTATATACACAGACTTTGCAAAAGCCTTTGACAAGTGTGACCATGGTGTAATAGCACACAAAATGCATGATAAAGGAATAACAGGAAAAGTTGGTAGATGTATCTTTAATTGCCTAACAAGTAGAACACAAAGAGTAGTAGTCAACAGAGTAAAGTCTGAGGTAGCTACAGTGAAAAGCTCTGTTCCACAAGGCACAGTACTCGCTCCCATCCTGTTCCCCATACTCATATCGGACATAGACAGGGATATAAGCCACAGTGCCGTGTCTTCCTTTGAAGATGACACCCGAATCTGCATGACAGTGTCCACCGTTGAAGACACTGCAAGACTCCAAGCAGACATAAACCAAATCTTTAAATGGGCTGCAGAAAACAATATGAAGTTCAATGATGAGAAATTTCAATTACTCAGATATGGAAAACGTGAGGAAATTAAAATCTCATCGGAGTACAAAACAAATTCCAACCACACAATAGAGCGAAAAACTAATGTCAAAGACCTGGGAGTGATCATGTCAGAGGATCTCGCCTTCAAGGACCATAACACCGTAGCAATTGCAAATTATACAGTCCTAGCTGACATCAATGACATACTACTATATAGAAAGCCGCTTGTTATGCAGAGCATTTCGGGCAAATTAGGTCAGTTTTGTCCTGGGATGTGATCCACACCAGTCGACTAACACCTAGGTACCCATTTTTACCGATGGGTGAACATGGACAACTGGTGTAAGGAAACACACCTTATGTAATAATATTGCTAGAATTACCGACAATATGTTAGTAAGGACAATGCAACTAATGTGCATTTATGTGGCAACGTTGCTTCCAGGAGCTTCTCGCCGTTCAACGGCTTGAGAAAGCTCCTGGAGAGCGAAACGTTGCCACAATAAAATGTCACATTAGTTGCATTTGTGTCCTTTTACTTAAAACACACCTTATGTTTCCACCCTTGCCAGGAATCGAACCTGGACCAGTGTGAGAAGTGAGAGCTTTGCCACCAGGCCACGGGTCACTGTGGTTAGTGGAAGAGTTTGGGAGGGTGTGTAAAGGAAGAAAGTTGAAAGTGAACATAGATAAGAGTAAGGTGATGAAGGTATCAAACAATTTAGATAAGGAAAAATTGGGTATCAGATTGTAGGGAGGGAGTATGGAAGAAGTGAATGTGTTCAGATATTTGGGAATAGACTTGTCAGTGGATGGGTTTATGAAGGTCTAGGTAAATCATAGAATTGATGGAGAAAAAAAGGTGGGTGGTTCATTTAGGTATCAATAGGTATCTTATATGGGTGTGAAGCATGGGTTGTAAATGCTGTAGTGAGAAGGAGGCTGGAGGCAGTGACGATGTTGTATCTGAGGGCAATGTGTGTTGTAAATATTATGCAGAGAATTCATAGTGTGGATATTAGGAGGAGGTGTGGAGTTACTAAAAGTATTATTCATAGGGCCGAGGAGGGGTTGTTAAGGGGGTTTGGTCATTTAGAGAGGATGGAGCAAAATAGGATGACTTGGAGGGTGTATAAATCTGTAGCAGAGGGAAGAAGGGGTAGGGGTCATCCTAGGAAAGGATGGAGGGGGTAAAAGAGGTTTTGTGTGCAAGGGGCTTGGACATGTAGGAGGCATATGTGAGCATGTTATTATTATAATCAAAAGAAGCGCTAAACCACAAGGGTTATACAGCGCGGCTGTGAGCATGTTAGATAGGAGTGAATGGAGACGAATGGTTTTCAGGACTTGATGAGCTGTTGTAGTGTAAGCAGAGTAATATTTGTGAAGGGATTCAGGGAACTGGTTAGCCGGACTTGAGTTCTGGAGGTGGGAAGTACAATGCCTGCACTTTAAAGGAGGGGTTTGGGATAGTTGCTATTTGGAGTGACATCTGAACTGTCGTATCTGCATGCCTCTGCAAAGACAGTGATTATGTGTGAATGATGGTGAAAGTGTTTATCTTTTTTGAGTCACTCTGTCTCGGTGTGAGACGGCCAGCATGTTGAAAAAAATATATATATGTACCTGTATTGCTGTCTCTTAAGTTCTACATTTGCTCCAGTTGCTTCACGCTCTTTGACCAGTGATGCATTAAGGGTCTATGTGTATTGTGAATACATATACTACACATAATTTATAAAAGGACTATTACTACAGGCATTGAGTGAATACCCATATTCATGTGTTTGCTATGTTTTGCTTTTGATGTACAGTATTTCATAGAATTGTTTGTGTATATCTTCCAAGGTTCTTATGTTTTGCAGTGCTGCAAGTCCTGAAGAGTTTGGACTGATAGTGCACAACTAAGCTTCATATAAACACATTCATTATGCACCAGCTTCTCAAGGAGCATATCCCTCACAGATAATGAAGGAATACAGTACGTATAGCACAGTACTGCAGAATCATTTAGACTAATTATGGCTCTAAATACAGCTATATATAAATGATAATGAAAGTACTACAGTATGTCAAACAAATTTTTATTAATTTTAAATTCAATCATTTACAATCAAATCCCTAATCTGGTCCCCAAATTTTGAATGTACGATCAAAGGAGCAGGTTGCAATAATACCATCGGTGGGTGAAACATCTACACCCATAACTTTTTGTCCATGTCCTTCAAGGGCACGCATAGCCTGAAAAGATCCATGGCACCAGAGGCGAACTGAGCCATCATATGAACATGTAACAATATACTGTCCCCCTAGTCGATCATAACGAGCACCAGTAACAATGCCAGTGTGAGCAGGAATAATGTATATACATCTACGTTGCCTCACATCCCAAACTCTTGCAGTGTTGTCCTCACTACCTGTTACTAGGTGATAGCCATCAGGGGACCAATCAATGGCTAACACTGGGTTCTGGTGTCCACTGAGGAACATGACACATCTCCCTGTCCTAAGATCCCATATACGGCCAGAAGCATCCATGCCACCTGTTGCACATAAAGATCCATCATTCTGAAAAGCTAAGCAATAAACTGGCTTTGAATGGCCTTCTTGAAAAAGAACCTCTTCTTGAATCTCTAAGTCCCACAATCTCCAGCTGTTATCATGCACACATGCCCCAAGAAACCTTCCACTGGGATGAAAACGTACTCTAGATACCCTTGCCTCAAGAGTTGGAAGTTCTCCTAGAGGTTCCTCTCCATTTAAGCTCCATAGCTGTACACTTCCATCACGTCCACTGGACACTAAATTCAAAGCTGTTGGTTCCATAGATAAAGTGGCACTAGGGTGCCATTCAACACAGTCTACATAACAATTGTGGCCACGAAATGTACGCTCTTCCAAGCAGTTATGAACTTTCCATAGCTTAACAAGACCACTCCATGAACTAGTAGCTAAAAGTTTTCCATTTGGACTGAAGCTACAGTAACATACTGGTCTTGTGTCAGCATTCTGACTACCAAGAAGACCAAATGATCTAAGTTTATTTTGAACTTCCTGCCTTCTAGCAGTGCGAGTTGCTTCTGGAACCTGATAATCCAAATGCTCTCTTTTCAATCTTGCCCTAGCATGAGGAATCGAGTAATTGACGATAAACATCCGTGCCTCCTTTAGTGATTGCGGCCCCTCATGATACCATGTCTCCTCTGGTCTCTGTTGATCATGTTCGGGTGTATCTGCTTCTTGTTGCCCAGCACCTGTCTTTTTTAAAGCATCTTCACCAAGTCGAGACAAAATTTCTTTCAAGCGGTTCCTTCTATCAGCAGGGCCTTCACCAAACAAGCAGATAGGTTCACCCAGTTGTCTCAACTGCTGCTTTACCTGTTACCATAAAACAAGAATATAAGGTACAGTACAATCTAAGATTTTTTGAACAACTGCATATAGATCTACTGATGACAACTGACAGCTAATGTAGCAATGTGAGGATGAAGCAAATGTTAATAAGCTCATCCTTGAATTAGAAAGATAATTATCATCATATTCTATTAATAAACAAATTAATGCAGTACTACAGAACAGTATGTATGGCATTCATATTCTAAAATATTATTAAAATCTACTTTAACTAATTTACTTGGTATAATTATGCTGTGAAGATAATGATTAAACTTGGTGCTACATGGGGGATGCTGGCTGTTAATTTAAAATTGTTAAAAAAAAAAAAATTAACTAAGGTTGCTCAATTAATCCTACTTTTTTCAATTCTAGTAAAATATAAATTATTTTATACAATACATAATCTTTTTTTTTACCTTGCACCACTTTACTGATGTCCATCTTTAAAATAATTCCAGTAATACAGTGATTGCTCTATTAACTGCTTTTCCTTTAATTTTTTTATTTTTTATTAACACATCGGCTATTTCCCACCAAGGCAGGGTGGCCCGACAAAGAAAAACTTTAATCATCATTCACTCCATCACTGTCTTGCCAGAGGCGTGCTTACACTACAGCTACAAAACTGCAACATTAACACCCCTCCTTCAGAGTGCTGGCACTGTACTTCCCATCTCCAGGAATCAAGTCCGGCCTGCTGGATTATCAGTGTCACTTAACAGTTAAGAATTCAAAATGATCATCTGCCTGTGGAAAAAAAAAACTGGAAAAAAAAAAGCTCAACTGGGTTTTCAATCAAGTGACTGCCTAAGCACTTTAGACAAAATGAAAAATTTATACTACTGGCTAAAAATAAGACATTCATTATACGTATGTACTAACTACAGCATAGCTTTTAAATGTATGGATGAGAAAATGCTGAAGAAGTTGTATACAACATACTGTAAAGTACTACAGCCTCTCCTCACTTAGTGACGTACTTGTTTATCGACGCCTCAGACTTACAACGGGCAATCTGACCAGTATTCATACCTAAATAATGTATATTAGAGCTGATTTCCCCTATACTGTACTGTTTATTTCAATATACATTACACTACTGTATAAACATTTAAAAATATACCAGAAATGTTATAAATGGTGCAAAAGGTGACAGTAAAACAATATCAAAGATGGATGACACAAACTCACTACCATTATAGTATGCTCCTCACTTAGTGACGAATTTGTTTAACGACATGGTCTCAGGAACGGAACTCCGTCGTTAAGTGAGGAGAGGCTGTATATAAGGAGAAACCTTATAAACAAAAATGTGGACCAGTTAGAAAAAATCCCAAGAAGAGTTACAAGATGGATCTCAGAGCCAAAAAAAAGAAAAAAAAAAAAAAAATTATGAGTTATAATGAAAGATTGAAAACACACAAGATGCTGACACTAGTTGATGGGAGGAAAAGACAAGATACACTAACGTATAAGGGTATGAAAGGAAAAAAAAAAGTAGTTTTAGCATATACTGTACAGTGGTCCCTCGGTTTTCGTGCATCTCCAAACTCGAACATTTATGTAAGTGTATTTTCATAAGTGCTGTTGCAAGTGTATTTTTGGGGGTCTGAAATAGACTAACCTACGTGACATTATTTCTTAAGGAAGTAAATTCGTTCGGCAATGGCACTTGAGCAGCATTCTGGAAAGAATTTTCGGTGAAAACCGAGGGACCACTGTATCTTGTACAGGGATAACAAAAGGCCATATATGTATGTAAATTAGGAAAAAAATGGAGCCAAAGAGATACTAGGAAAGAGTGGTGTAAGAAAATGAATTGACATTTTTCATTACAAAGAGTGGTGTACGACCATGAAAGATGTACATGTTTATAGAGGGGCAACGGATATATCAGATCATTATTTGGTTGTAGCTACAGTTAGAGTAAAAGGTAGATGGGACAAAAAGAAAATGGCAACAGCAAGTAAGAGAGAGGTAAAAGTGTATAAACTAAGGGAGGAGGAAGTTAGGGTGAGATATAAGCAACTATTGGCAGAAAGGTGGGCTAGTGCAAGTAGTAGTGGGGGGGTTGAAGAGAGTTGGGATAGTTTTAAAAATGCAGTATTAGAATGTGGGGCAGAAGTTTGTGGCTATAGGAGGGTGGGTGCAGGAGGAAAGAGGAGTGAGTGGTGGAATGAAGAAGTAAAGGGTGTGATAAAAGAGAAAAAGGTAGCTTATGAGAGGTTTTTACAAAACAGAAGTGTTAATAGAAGAGCAGAGTATATGGAGAGTAAAAGAAAGGTGAAGAGAGTGGTGAGAGAGTGCAAAGAAGAGCGGATGAAAGAATGGGAGAGGCTCTGTCAAGAAATTTTGCTGAAAACAAGAAAAATTTTGGAGTGAGATAAACAAGGTAAGAAAGCCTAGGGAACGAATGGATTTGTCAGTTAAAAACAGAGTAGGGAGTTAGTAGATGGGGAGCTGGAGGTATTGGGTAGATGGCGGAATATTTTGAGAACTTTAAATGTCGATGAAAAAAGGGAGGCGGTAATTTCATGTACTGGCCAGGGAGGTACAACATCGTTTAGGAGTGAAGAAGAGCAGGATGTGAGTGTGGGGGAGGTGCGTGAGGCATTACGTAGAATGAAAGGGGGTAAAGCAGCTGGAATTGACGGAATCATGACAGAAATGTTAAAAGCAGGGGAGATATAGTGCTGGAGTGGTTGGTATTTTTGTTTAATAAATGTATGAAAGAGGGAAGGTACCTAGGGATTGGCAGAGAGCATGTATAGTTCCTTTATATAAAGGGAAGGGGATAAAAGAGAGTGTAAAATTATAGGGGAATAAGTTTACTGAGTATACCAGGTAAAGTGTATGGCAGGGTTATTATTGAAAGAATTAGAGGTAAGACAGAGAGTAGGATTGCAGATGAGCAAGGAAGCTTTAAAGTGGGTAGGGATGTGTAGATCAAGTGTTTACAGTGAAGCATATATGTGAACAGTATTTAGATAAAGGTAGAGAAGTTTTTATTGCATTTATGGATTTAGAAAAGGCATATGATAGAGTGGATAGGGGAGCAATGTGGCAAATGTTGCAAGTGTATGGAATAGGTAGTAAGTTACTGAAGGCTGTAAAAGTTTTTTATGAGGATAGTGAGGCTCAGGTTAGGGTGTGTGGGAGAGAGGGAGATTACTTCCGGTAAAAGTAGGTCTTAGACAGGGATGTGTAATGTCACCATGGTTGTTTAATATATTTATAGATGGGGTTGTAAAGAAGTAAATGCTAGGGTGTTGGGGAGAGGGTGGGATTAAATTATGGAGAATTAAATGCAAATGGGAGTTGACACAGTTACTTTTTGCTGATGATACTGTGCTTATGGGAGATTCTAAAGAAAAGTTGCAAAGGTTAGTGGACGAGTTTGGGAGAGTGTGTAAAGGTAGAAAGTTAAAAGTGAACATAGATAAGAGTAAGGTGATGAGGGTATCAAACGATTTAAATAAAAAAAAATTGGATATCACATTGGAGAGAGGGATTATGGAAGAAGTAAATGTTTTCAGATATTTGGGAGTTGACGTGTCAGCGGATGGGTTTATGAAGGATGAGGTTAACCATAGAATTGATGAAGGAAAAAGGTGAGTGGTGCATTGAGGTATCTGTGGAGACAAAAACGTTATCCATGGAGGCAAAGAAGGGAATGTACGAAAGTATAGTGGTACCAACACTCTTATATGGGTGTGAAGCATGGGTTGCAAATGCTGCAGCGAGGAGGAGGCTGGAGGCAGTGGAGATGTCCTGTCTAAGGGCAATGTGTGGTGTAAATATTATGCAGAAAATTCGGAATGTGGAAATTAGGAGAAGGTGTGGAGTTACTAAAAGTATTTGTCAGAGGGCTGAAGAGGGGTTGTTGAGGTGGTTTGGTCATTTAGAGAGAATGGATCAAAGTAGAATGACTTGGAGAGCGTATAAATCTGTAGGGGAAGGAAGGCGGGGTAGGGGTCGTCCTAGAAAAAGGTTGGAGGGAAGGGTAAAGGAGGTTTTGTGGGCGAGGGCTTGGGCTTCCAGCAAGCATGTGTGAGTGTGTTAGATAGGAGTGAATGGAGACGAATGGTTTTTGGGACATGACGATCTGTTGGAGTGTGAGCAGGGTAACATTTTGTGAAGGGATTCAGGAAACCAGTTAATTGATTTAGTTGGACTTGAGTCCTGGAAATGGGAAGTACAATGCCTGCACTTTAAAGGAGGGGTCTGAAATAGTGACAGCTGGGAGGGACTTTTCTCAGCTGTCGTATCTGAGCTCCTCTGCAAAGACAGTGATTATGTATGAGTGTGGTGAAAGTGTTGAATGATGATGAAAGTATTTTCTTTTTGGGGATTTTCTTTCTTTTTGGGTCACCCTGCCTCGGTGGGAGACGGCCGACTTGTTGAAAAAAAAAAAAAAAAATAATGAAGACAACACCATAAGCAAAGCTCTGCTCCTGTAGCTATCAATATGTACATTAATTGCATGTCAATCAAGAAATGTGCAGATTTTTGTGATTATGGGGTTTAATTTTTATTTTTATTTTCTCAGCTGTTTTTTAATCAAATTCATTTCTTTCTCAGCTGTTTTTTAATCAAATTCATTTTTTGTTCAGTCCCAAACTTCATAAAAAATATTGCTTATTTTTTATTGTTTCTCCATCTTTAGGATGGATCCAGTAACAGAGCAATCACTGTACATGTGTACAGTGAATTATATTCTGAATTAATGTACAGTTACTATATTCTGAATTACAGAATATAGTAATTGATTACAGTTGATACAGTATTTGCTTCTGTGCAAATCATGCTAAAAATGCAATAGATGGAAGTTTAATGTGTATGCCATATGAAACACCACTCACCTCACTATCATCTGTTGTTACATGAATCATTCGAGCTCTACGTTTTCGTTCAAATTCTTCCAAAAGTGCTTTTTTCTCATCCAACATCTCTGGCTCGTCCAACTCCATGTATTCATTGCTGGTATGAATATTTGTTGTATTTGCTGGACTTCCAGGAGAATCTGTCGGGGTGTCTCCACCCGACACAGTGCTCTCCAAATTTGAGACATACCACTGACGCTCACTAACCCCTCCGCCTCCCACTGTGACAGGAGAATCTTCACCTTCAGACATTGTCAGTGTGGAGTCTTTTACTGTAATATATTAGGTTTTATTAAATGGGAATTTTGGGTGTTGTTCTCTCAAGCTGAAGAGGAAATACTATATACTACTATTATTCCCCTCAAGGGAGGTTCCTTGATGCTGGTGAGGGGCTCTTGATCTAGGTAATTGGATCTGTGCTCAAGTTCCCTGAATTAAGCCTAATACCTTCCATCCCCACCCCCCACAGGTGCTGTATAATCCTACGGGTTTAGTGCTTCCCCATGATTATAATAATAATATAATATTATTATTACATTCATGAAAAAATGCAAACCTGTAGGGATCATACTGCACCCAGGGGAATGGGAGGCAATCAGGTTTGACCCAAGGCAGGGAGTCAGGTTCAATTCCTTGATCAAGAGCTCTTCAATGGTGTCAAGGAAACTCTTTTGAGTGGTTTCATAAATTTATTTATAATCTGACTTTTTTGGGTTATCCTAGGTTCTCTACACATATGCTGCTATGTATGATAATCTATGCAAATGTATTTGTGTATACCTGAATAAACTTATTAAAAGCACATGTCAGAGTGCTCCCACAGAGGGAATAAATTTTGTATAACTTTAACTATCCACTATACTAGTAGTCTGAGGATAATATTACTGGAACAAACACTGAGGTTTTCAAGAGAAAACTGGATCACTTTCAGTGAGTGCTAAATCAATCAGGGTGTGATGGTTATGTGGGCCTGGTTGACCAGGCAGTCAACAATGAAGTCTAGCTTCAGGCCAGTCTTCAAGAATAGACCTCTCAAAACCAGTGACAGATATGGTTAGAATGTAAACAAGATAGACACCAGTCAATCCATCTTATCAAAATTTTTATCATTCGCTCTACCATAATTTTGTAATTCAGGTAGACACACATACCTATAACTTGTATAATAAACATAGCATGTTCAGCTTATGACCAAAAGGACACAGGTTCAATCCCAGGCAAGTCAAAATATATGAGCGAGTTAACCTGTGCCTGCTGCCACTGTTCGCCTAGCAGCAGACAGATACTGTACTTGCATGTCTGCAAATCTGTGGGTTGCATCCTGGGAAGAGGACCATAAGACCCTGACTAACCCACCCACAATTTGAAGAGGAAACTTCAGACAACATTTTTGTCCATTGTGGACTGCTGTCAAGTCCAGTTATAAATTATTCAAGCCTCAGTATTTTTAATATTTATTGAGCCATACTGGTTGGCTTTCTTAGGTTTCCAATAATAAATAATAAATAAATAATTCATGTTAAGCGCTAAACCTATTTGGGTTATTCAGCGCAATACTTTGTGGAGGTTTGATCTCCGTCTGCTGGGCGCGAGACAGACACGCTCTCTATTTGTACTCACCTATCCTAGGCTTAATAGCAATGACAGACTTCATCATTGTGTATGATTTACTGTAATGTTCATGTGACTGAATTTATTAAGTGCATGAACTAACTCATTACTACTATACCGTAATTGAAACTAACATCCCTGTAAACTTTCCATTACTACTGTATCCCAGTTGAAGATGATGGCAACTATTTGGATTGTTAGTCATTGAGGGCTAATAACCCAAAAAAGTCAAGTAGTGTGGATTATTTTCATGGTTGTCCTTTAGCCCCCTTTCCTAGGATGCAACCCACAAAGCCAACTAACTCCAAGGTATTATATCCATCTACTGTCACCTATGTTGGTTAGGCCTCTCTTGTAAGTAAGTAAGTTTATTCAGGTATACACAAATACATGTACATAGATTATCATACATAGCAGCATATGTGTAGAGAACCTAGGATAACCCAAAAAAGTCATGTATAATAATGTGTTGTTATTAGCTGCCTATAAAAACAATGTATGTGCCCATATAAGGAAGCACTAAACTCATGGAAAAATTGGTGGTTATCAGGTTTGATCCAAGGAAGGAAAGGGTAATTCCAATTCCTTGGATCAACAGCCCTCTCCCTTGAAGGGAGAGGGCTGAATAATCATGCCACAGTATTTGAGTCTTTCAAGCCTCTTCCCCAGGATGCAACCCTCATCAGTTGCCTAACACCCATATATAGGGCCTACTTGCTGCTAGGTGAACATGGGCAGCAGGTGTAAGGAAACATGCCCAACATTCCCACTCATTTGGGGATTGAACCCCAATCCCTCAGTGTGTGAGCTGACACTGCTACAAAGCCATGAGCCACAAGAGGTTGAGTCCCTCAGTGAGGCAAGACATATTATTATTATAAAAAACGAAGCACTAAACCTACAAGGGTTATACAGCGAGGCGAAACATTGAGGAAAATCTAAGAGTTAATGCCCCTATTACCTAGCATTGAATAAATACCTGGGAGTTAGAAAATTGTAGGTCACATCCTAGAAAAACTTAAAAAAAAAGAACCCCAAGGGGAAATCAGCCACAATGACTTTACTGTTATTATCCCATAGTAGTCCCCTGTGGTTTAGCGCTTCTATTTGATTATAATAATAATAATAATCCCATAGTAGTTTATAACCTGACTAAAGTTAGGGTCATATACCACTTGGGGAATGGGAGGTAATAATCTGATCCAAAGAAAGCGAGAATAGATCAAATTCCTCAGTTAAGGCACTTAATTATTTAGGGATGCCCTAAACCCGTTGGGGGCATACGTCTGAACAATGGGAGGCAATCAGCTTACATGCAAGGAAGGAGAGGGCAAATGCAATTCCTTGGATAAAGATCCCCTCAACAGCATTAAGGAATGTGCCACCTGAGTGGCTAGTTCATTACACACCAGCAGCTCATACTATGAGGTGTACTGAAAAAGATAATGTTTCTTTTCAACTGAAGTGTGCTGTATGACCATACGGATTTAGCGCATAAACTATGCCTATAGTTACATCTTTAAGGTTATTACAGTAGTTTCATGGAAACAGAAAGAGAAATGCAGTAATGAGATATTTTACTGACAACTTTTCGCTCATGAAAATGGGCATTTTCAAATTCACTTAAAAAAAAAAAAGCCCACTGCGTGAGGAAAACGTCAATAAAGGCTCGCATTACACCGCATTTGTCTGTATTTTATACTATTTCTCTCGTTATTTCATGCACAGTATTACAATTTCATTACATAGCTAACCCAAGCAATACAATACCCTAACAACGTTGTTATTGTTAGCGTTGAGTTTTGAGGGCCACTTCAACAAATCCTCCCGAGCCCTGCTTCGCGGGGTCTGTTAAGAATATATTACCCAAATCTGGGCGGGAATTGTAAAAGAAACACGATTTAACTCTCACTATATTTCCTTTGGACACAGAAACGGGCAATTGTTCTCGATTAGGTCGGGAGTATCACCTTGCCTAAACCGCAGCAAAGCAAAGACCCCAGTGGAAATGTCACTGCCTGACTTCCTTGGGTTATCACATGTAATCTACACATATGCTACTATGTATGATAATAATTTATGTAACTGTATTTATGTGGACCTATGCCTGAATAAACTTACAAGATTCCCATGCTTTCTTCCTCCCCAATTTTATCAACCGAGACAACACCCGGCTTTTTTATGGCTTAGAAACTAGGAGAGCGGGACGATGAGCTAATATTATTAGATGACTAATTACGCAGTGTGGTATAATAAAATCCCATTAGGTCCTCTGTATTCCTGCTTTTTTTTTTAGCTACTGGTCATAGGATGATCAAGAGGTGCATAATGAATTATCCTTTCAGGCGACACACTCCGGTGGCCCGGTCGCTGTATAACCCCTGTGGTTTAGCGCTTCTATTTGATTATAATAATAATAATCCGGTGGCCCGGTGGTCTGGTGGCTGGTGGCTAGAGCTTTCGCTTTACGCACGGAGGGCCCGGGTTCGATTCCCGGCGGGTGGAAACATTTCGACGTGTTTCCTTACACCTGTTGTCATGTTCACCTACCAGCAAATAGGTACCCGGGTGTTAGTCGACTGGTGTGGGTCGCATCCTGGGGACAAGATTAAGGACCCGAATGGAAATAAGACAGACAGTCCTCGATGACGCACTGACTTTCTTGGGTTATCCTGGGTGGCTAACCCTCCGGGGTTAAAAATCCGAACAAAATCTTATCTCATCTTATCACACTTTGCTTCCGACACCTTTGGTCTGTTGTAGGTCTGGTTGGTTCATACGGTTCTGTGGCCGTCACAACTTTTCAACCCAACAGCAACAACAACGTGGGTCTTGATAAAAGAATTACAAAAATGGAAGAGGTCGAAAAAGATTTTAATGCCTATATTGGCACAGAGACAGGAATATTGAAAGGTAAGTTTTTCAGTCATTAATTATATGAATTATCGTTGTCTTTAAAAACTTAAACCTAAATAAAGGTATTTATGCCATACAATTTAAAAATTGAACTTCGATTTCGAATAATAAATCATGTAAAATTTAACCTAGTATAACCCGATGAAGTCAGTGGGACATATTTCTATTGGATCCTTGTGTTGTATAGCTTTTTTTTTATTCTTACGTAGGTATAAATAAACTAGGTCTTATTCTCTAAAATTGTGTTCACTTTCTTTGATACTACAGTAGCTTTGGTTTCTATCCTTGACATAACTTGCAGTAAGATACTCAGGACTGGTTGTTAGCAGTATTGTATACTGTATGTGGTTTATTTTTAACTGATTTACGCTGTCTGTCACTTGAAGCATTTCCAGCATTTTGAAATTCATCCTGGTCTATATAGGTGTTCTCAGTTTTTTTTCTGTTTTTAGGTTTGTGTTAGAGAAAGTATTATGCAGAACAAAAAACAGGCTACATGGTGTTGTATAGGAGATAGATATCGGGTTTTTGCTTATGCAGGTATATATCTTTGATGAGTTTCGATTTTTTTCCTCTACCAGAACCTGGCCTTTCGCCTGGCTTCTCTGGTGCTTGCTTGGCCAGCAGGCTGTTCTTGCTGGGAGTCTGCTGGCTTATATATCCATCACAGCCTGGTTGACCTGACACTTGGTATTTCTGATAGCTTCTAGTAAGATGTTAAATAATCTGGGACCACAGATATTGATACAGTGTTCTCTTGTTGTGCCCACAGTGCCCTTGCCTTTCACTAGGCTTATTTCCAACTCCCTCCCTCCCACATCCCCCACTTTTAGTATGTTGTTATGGCAGTGTGTAAATTTAGGATGGGGTCTTCAAGTACCTTCCACACATACTATCATGTGTCTATCTCTCCTCTGCACGAGTGACCACATATTTAGAATTCTGAGATATTCTCAGTAGTATAAGTGCTTTATTGACTCCATGTGGGCTGTAAATGATCTCTGCATCTGTTCCAGCCCTGATATCTACCCACCCTGAATGGAGCCATCATCACTGAACAATACTCCAAACAAGAGAGCTTGCAAGCAATCTGAACTGTGTTGCCATTGGCACAATTTCCCATCTACCAAGTCATTTTAATGTAGACATCATGCGTAACTGTAGAGGAATTTTAAACTTTTCATTTGCTTTGCTTTTTTAATACATTGTTCACTATTATTTAACCTGACATGGAATATTCCTACATATTTTACTGAAATTACTGTTTAGATGGGTTCCTCGTTACACAGTATAGTACATTAAAATGATTTACCGTTTTCATTTCACTTTTTGAGCAAATAGTACGACTCCCATTTTTCCTAAGTGTAGCAGTAGTTTATCCATTAACCATTTATTGCAAGACTAGTTCCAGTGATAGTACATTAGCTGTATCCTGTGGCTATTTTTCCCGACACAATGAGAATGCTGTCAGTAGGGTAGTGACCAGTTTGTAGGTTAGGTTAGGTTAGATTAGGTTGCATAAACCTTTCAACACTTAGATTTAACAAATTAGGACATACAAAATAAACAGACATGACATATTTGACAACATGGTTTAACCCTTATGTTATCAGCACTTTTTTCATATTGAAAGCCCCTTCTGCATTGGCATTTTTGAAAAAAAAATATTTTATCTTCTAAAATTGTTGATAATTTTTTTCCAAAGGTAAACAACACCAGAAATACAGTATATAAGCCACTTCAACGGCCTTATGCTGTACTTTCTACAAGATTGATGGAGTTAAAGTTAAAAGTTAAAAGTCAAGGAATACTTTAGCGATTGTGCCCAATTTGAGGCCTATTCTATTGCTTTGATGTCCGAGTCATCAGGCTTAGTCCAGTACTTCAGAAGACAGCTGGACACAGTCGCAACAGACAAAAACCTGGAATCATGAACTTTTGTCCATTTTGTCTGATAGTACTTCCAACATTTATCATACCATTTTTGTTTTTAAATTGCCAAACTTTATTATTAATAATAATAATAATAATAATAATAATAATTTTTATTTAGACATTGTACAATGATACATAGTAAGGTAGACATGATACAATGATACATAGTTCAGTATAAAAGAGATGTACATGCCAAAAGCCCCTAATATGCTGTGCATTGCGGGCATTCTTAAGATTAATTATTAATAAGATGTTTTACTGTACAGGAAGGGAAATTGCCAAAAATTATTAATAAGAGGTTTTACTGTACAGGCAGGCTCTACTTTATAGTGCTTTGCTTTACAGCATTTCGCTAATGCAGCGGTCTTCAGTTATACATTCTTTGTTTATTCAGATTCCTACAATAAATATACAGTGGACCCCTGAGTTACGAGCAAAATTCATTCCAGAAGGCTGCTCAAGTGCCATTACCGAACAAATTTTCTCCCTTAAGAAATAATGTCAAGTAGGTTAGTCCATTTCAGACCCCCCAAAATACACTTACAAAAGCACTTACAATATTACACTTACATAATTGTACGATTTCCGAGGTGAACGTAACTCGGGGGTCCACTGTATTCACCACTCACTATAAGCTAAGGACAAAAATATTTTAAGTTAAGTAATGTGTGTACTGTATACAGTGAAAACCCGGTTAACGAACACCCCGGAAATCGTGCAATTATGTAAGTATAATATTGTAAGTGCTTGTGGAAGTGTATTTTTGGGGGTCTGAAATAGACTAACCTAAATGACATTTTTTCTTAAGGAAGTAAATTCGTTCGGTAATGGCACTTGAGCAGGCTTCTGCAATGAATTTTTTTCGTTAACCGGGGTTCCACTGTATATGCATTTTTAAGGCCTAGCTCTGTTGCTCACTTAATATATGATAGTGTAAACATGTTATCAGGCTTTCATATGCATTTGAAAGTGAAAAAGGCTATGTTTCAGTTTACAGTAATTTTTGCTTTACAGCAGTTACCCAGAACATAACCTGCTGTGTAAGTGGGGCCCACCTTTATTGTGCACACCCAACACATAAACTCATTTTCTCATATCTAGGCCAAAACTTGACACCCACACCAAATTTGAGGGCACTATGATTTATACATGTATGTAGATCTACAGCACTGACATTGATCCCATTGACATAGATTATGTGACCATGAGTTTTGTGGTTAATAGCCATTTTTATCTGGGTATCTGGATGCCAGTCAAATAGCTTCTATCATTGTGATTGTTTTCTCTTATGGTAAATATGTCATGATACAGTAACAGGAAATTGAAACTTGTAGTAGTAATGTTTTAAGAGAGCTTGTAATTATAATGATGGCCATGAATTAATAAGGATCAACTTTTTGTTAATACTATTATTATGCATATGTAGAGTGATAATCTGTCTGGGGCGTTCAACACATGAAGTGGTGGTAGTTTGGTACTTCATCTGCTAATCACAATTCAGACATACTACCTAATAGTTCCAGTGCTTTTGTAAATTAGTTTACAACTCTATTCTATTGATATGAGTGGAGGTTGTTGGGAGTCTTTTACTGAATTTAATATTGCATTGGCTAAGGAATAAAAAGGCACAAGACCATGACTGGAACAATACACAAATAACCCTCACTTAGGAGACTAAAACTTATAACGATGTTTTAGTGTGGCTTGCATCATTGGCTAGGTATATACGGGGGGATACAAGAGTGGTGGGACAGAAGAAGGGAGTAATATTATTGTAGTAGTAGTGCAACAGAGATAGAGGTGGCCACCTCTCTCTGTTGCACTACTACTACAACTAACTACTAATACCAGTACTAAAATAATACTACTCCCTCCTGTTCTACTTCCCTTCGCACTTTTCTGTGTGACTAGTCTATGGTTCAAGCTGGACCGAAACATGGCCATAAGTTTTAGTCTCATGAGTGCAGGTTATTTATGTGTTGCATTGGCTATGAGTGTACTGTATCTAGGCCAGGGGTTGCCAACCTTTTGCATTCCATGTGCCAATTTTTTCACACTCTAGTTCAGATGTGCCATATGACACTTGTACCCCCATTCAGTTCTTTTAACCCTTTGAGGGTCTGTCCTGTAGTTCTACAGCTTTGAAGCTAGGGTCCATGAGCTCAGCTCACTCAAATAAGCTGTGAGCGGCAAATTTGGGCCTAGATATGAGAGAACGCATCTATTTGGTAAGTGTGCACCATATAAAACAAATCCTGCAGCACGCTGTGCATAATGGAAAAAAACAGACCGTGTTTTTTTATTAAAACCGCGACATTGTGGTGTATTTTCGTATGTTTTTTATGGTTGTATTTGCGATTTCTTGGTCTCATTTGATAGAATGGAAAATATATTACAGAAATAGAGATGATTTTGATTGGTTTTAGAAATGAAAATGGCTTGAAACTGAGCTCAAAGTAGCAGAAATATTCAATTTTTGCCAATGTTCAAGAGTAAACAAATGACGTCACGCATCCAATACACATCATCTGGTGGGTCTAATGTGTGTTCATCGAATGCGCTGATATTATTTATACAATTATTACAATATTGCATAACAGTAAATCTTCTATTTTTTGGTGTGAATAAAAATTCATGATGTGAATAAAAAATCGAAGTGGAATTCATTTGTAAAGCCTGGAAATGTAACTAATAAACAGAGGAAATGTTATTTTAGTGCCAAGAATGCCTGCATTGTTTATTCTGGACCCTATTTTGAAATTGGAATATTTTGAACTTTGTGTGAAATTGACCAAATTACCAATTTCCGATCACTTTATTGGATAGTCGAAATAGTTGATTGGGCGATTTCTTGTGTGCAATCAATAAAACAGAAGTAATACTAGTGAAATAGCTAAGAATTTGGTTGACTGGAATAATGTAATTGGCATAAAATGGGAGTCAAAATGGGCAAAATTGCCGATGCGTAGATATCGCTGACACAGCAAAGTTCGAGAGAGCGTAATTTCATCAATTTTCCATCAAATTTCGTACTTTTTGTTTTATTACCTTCAGAAAAAGATTCTCTACCATCTCATAAGAAAAAATAACATTTTTTTTTTTTAAATTCTTGGACCCTGGCTGTCACTCTGAGATTTGGCTTCTGGACGCTGAATGGGTTAAAGAGGGTAATTTTCTGTGTTATAAGACCCAAAAATTTTTAGGACCAGTACTTACCAAGATATAAGACTGCGAAGTTGGCGCTGGATGCTCACCTGACGGCAACATCGAGTTCTGCGGCTTGCAGAAGTGTTGCTGCTATACCTTTTTTCTCGTTTTTATAATTTTTATGTTCTGATAATTACAATTTATAATAGTTCTTGTGATTTCATAGTCAATCTTTGTTTTGACACTAATATTAGGTTCTGAAATAGTACTCAAATACAGTGGACCCCCGATTTTCGGCTACCCTGAGTATTGGCCGACTTATGTTTCGGTCGCTTTTTGGCCCAATTTTAGCCCGACTATCGGCCGTTTCCCCGTGTTTTGGCCGGCGTACCAGACCTGTCCGCCTGCCTGCACTTGCGCGCCTTGCTGCGCAGGCGTCATGAGCCAATCTAATGTTGTTTACCCTTAAGTGAACATTACCCTGCGTGCTCATCCAAACATTTCACAATAAATTCATTGTGTTTAGTGATTGTTTATTGATTGTGACTGTGAAATAAGTCACCATGGGTCCAAAGAAACTTCCTAGTGGCACCCCTGTGGTAAAGAAAATGAGGAACACCATAGAATTGAAGAAAGAGATGAAGTAGAAAAATATGAGAGTGGCGTACGTGTAGGGGAGCTTGTCAGGATGTACGGCAAGAACAAATCAACTATCACCTCTATCCTGGCAAAGAGAAAAGAAATCAAGGAAGCTAATGTTGCAAAAGGTGTTGATATGTTAACGAAAAATAGATCACAAACAGTGGATGAGGTTGAGAAGTTGTTGGTGGTGTGGATCAATGAAAAACAGATAGCAGGTGATAGTGTTTCCCAGGCGATAATTTTTGAAAAGGCAAGGCAGTTGCACTCAGATCTTGTCAAGAAAATGCCTGGAACTAGTGCTGATTTGAGTGATTTTAAGGCCAGCAAAGGCTGGTTTGACAGATTTAGGAAACGTAGTGGCATACACAGTGTTGTAAGGCATGGTGACACAGCCAGTTCAGACAAACGTGCTGCTGAAAAGTTAGTGAGTGAATTTAAAGGGTACATAGAGACTGAAAAATTCAAACCCCAACAAGTGTTCAATTGTGATGAAACAGGCCTGTTTTGGAAGAAAATACCAAACAGGACCTACATTACTCAGGAGGAAAAGGCACTGCCAGGACACAAGCCTATGAAAGACAGGCTAACTCTCATGTTGTGTAGTAATGCTAGTGGGGATTTTAAAGTGAAGCCTTTACTCGTGTATCACTCAGAAAATCCCAGAGTGTTCAAGAAACACAATGTCGTCAAAGATAGATTGTGTGTGATGTGGAAGGCTAACAATAAGGCATGGGTCACAAGGCAAATTTTCATAGAGTGGATCCATCAAGTGTTTGGCCCCAGTGTGAAAAAATACCTCCAGGAAAAGAAATTGACACTCGAGTGCCTCCTGGCACTGGACAATGCTCCTGCTCATCCTCACAACTTGGCAGACTCTTTGTCTAGTGAGTTCAGTTTCATCACAGTGAAGTTCTTGCCTCTTAATTAACACCACTCCTCTCATCCAGCCCATGGACCAGCAGGTCATTTCTAACTTAAAAAAACTCTACACAAAAGCATTGTTTCAAAAGTGCTTTGAAATGACCTCAGACACTGAGTTGACCCTAAGAGAGTTCTGGAGGAATCACTTCAGTATCCTCCATTGCATAAGCCTTATAGGTAAGGCTTGGGAGGGAGTGACTTCCAGGACTTTGAACTCTGCTTGGAGACATTTGTGGCCGGATTGTGTCCAACAGAGGGATTTTGAAGGGTTTGAGGTTGACCCTGACCCTGACGACCCTCTGCCTGTTGTGGAAGGTATTGTGGCATTAGGCAAGTCCCTGGGGTTGGAGGTGAGTGGCGAGGATGTGGAAGAGTTGGTGCAGGCCTACAGGGAATAGCTAACCACTGAAGAGCTGCAAGAGCTTCATCTGGAACAGCATCATTCCACAGTAGAGGAACTTGCTTCACAGGAGGAGGAGGAGGAGGAGGAGGAAGATGAGGTGCCTTGTTCAGAGATTAAGGAGATTTGTTCAAAGTGGAATGATGTGCAACGGTTTGTAGAGAAATATCACCCTGAGCAAGCTGAAATAAGCCATCTCTGCAACAAGTTCAGTGACAGAGCCATATTCCACTTCAGGGACATCTTAAAGAGGCGTCAGAAACAAGAGGACTGTGGACAGTTATTTTGTGAGACAGGAGTCCAGTGACTCTCAAGCCAGTCCTAGTGCCAGTAAAAGACCAAGAAGGGAAGTAACCCCAGATAGGGCTTTGATACCTGAAGTCCTTATGGAGGGGGATTCCCCTTCCAAACACTAAGCCCTACCTCACTCCTCCCTATCTTCTAGATGCCAGCAAGTCTCTTCAATAAAAGTAAGTAAATGTTATTTTAAATGTTTATTTATAAATTTAATATTGTATGTAGTATTTATGTGTGTTTCTGTATGTAAAACAATAGTTATTCCCTATAAATTGTATTTTTTGTGAATATTTTTGGGTGTGTGGAACGGATTAATTGTATTTACATTATTTCTTATGGGAAATATTTGTTCGACTTTCGACCAGTTCGAGTTGAGGCCTAGCTCCTGGAACTGATTACGGCCGATACTCGGGGGGGTCCACTGTAGTCACAATCACACCGACAGGTGAACATTTTCTCCTGCCTTGGTCATTTACTATTGTCTAAAAATATATGTAGTACAAAGTATTTATAGGTCTCAGCAAAGTTTCAAGACATGCTGGAGAATACAGTCAACCCCCGGTTCTCGTTATTAATCCGTTCCAGAGGGCCCGTCGATCACCGGTTTGGTCGAACTCTGATTCTATTTTCTCCCCATAAGAAATAATAGAAATAAAATTAATCCATTCCAGACATCCAAAAGTATTAAAATAAAATATTTTTTAGAACTTTTTGACATTAAATTACACACAATTTTATGAGAAATAAAGAAATAATTGTACAATAACATGTCACTTACATTTATTGAAGAGTTGTTGATGTGTGCAAGATGGGAGGAGGGGAGAGGATGGAGTAGTATGCTAGTGTTTGGAAGGGGAATCCCCTTCCATTAACACTGCAGGTGGCAAGTTCTTTTCTGGGGTTACTGGCCTTTTTCTTTTAATGCCACACTCCCTGCATGAATGCTACACTCCCTGCATGAATGCTACACTCCCTGCATGAATGCTACACTCCCTGCATGAATGCTACACTCCCTGCATGAATGCTACACTCCCTGCATGAATGCTACACTCCCTGCATGAATGCTACACTCCCTGCATGAATGCTACACTCCCTGCATGAATGCTACACTCCCTGCATGAATGCTACACTCCCTGCATGAATGCTACACTCCCTGCATGAATGCTACACTCCCTGCATGAATGCTACACTCCCTGCATGATGCTACACTCCCTGCATGCATGCTACACTCCCTGCATGCATGCTACACTCCCTGCATGAATGCTACACTCCCTGCATGCCTGCTACACTCCCTGCATGCCTGCTACACTCCCTGCATGCCTGCTACACTCCCTGCATGCCTGCTACACTCCCTGCATGCCTGCTACACTCCCTGCATGCCTGCTACACTCCCTGCATGATGCTACACTCCCTGCATGATGCTACACTCCCTGCATGAATGCTACACTCCTGCATGAATGCTACACTCCCTGCATGAATGCTACACTCCCTGCATGAATGCTACACTCCCTGCATGAATGCTACACTCCCTGCATGAATGCTACAATCCCTGCATGCCTGCTACAGTCCCTGCATGAATGCTACACTCCCTGCATGAATGGTACACTCCCTGCATGCCTGCTACACTCCCTGCATGCCTGCTACACTCCCTGCATGCATGCCTGCTACACTCCCTGCATGCATGCCTGCTACACTCTCTGCATGAATGCTACACTCCCTGCATGCATGCCTGCTACACTCTCTGCATGAATGCTGTTCTCCCTGCATGAATGCTACACTCCCTAAATGAATGCTACACTCCATCACCACTAATACAGTGCCAGAGGGGTTCAAGGAGGCCAGAATTACTCCTATCTTCAAGAAAAATAGTAGGTCTGATGTCAGCAACTATAGGCCTGTTAGTATTATACTCAGTGTAATATCCAAAATTCTAGAGAGGGCGGTGTACTGTCAAGTAGTTAAATATCTTAGTGACAACAACATTCTTCATAATTACCAATCAGGCTTTAGGAGATCTTACTTAACCGACAACCTTCCTAATTAATCTGATGGATTACATGAGAACTGAAATGTCTATAGGAAACCTCATAGGAATGGTAACTTTAGACTTGCAAAAGGCCTTCGATACTGTCAACCACACTATATTATGTAAGAAACTTCAAGCTATCGGCATAGGTTCCACAGACTGGTTTAAGTTCTATCTTAGCAACAGGAAACAAATTGTCAAAATCAACAAAACGGAATCAGAACCACTGCCGATAGCATGTGGAGTTCCCCAAGGTAGTATTCTGGGTCCTTTATTATTCCTGTGTTATGTAAATGATATGCCCATCAGTGTCAAGTGCAAACTCCTACTGTATGCGGATGACAGTGCTCTGTTAGTGTCAGGTAAAGACCCACAAGATATAGCTAATGTATTAACACTGGAACTGGAGTCCTGCAGCAAATGGTTAGTAGACAACAAACTATCGTTACATCTAGGGAAAACAGAAGCCATACTCTTTGGCACGAAATATAAACTGAGCAGGGTAAATAATTTTAATGTCCAGTGTAATGGGGAATCCATCACTTCAGTTTCCTCAGTAAAATATCTGGGAATCCCCTTTGACCCATGCATGTCAGGAGAATTGATAGGGAACAGTGTAGTAAAGAAAGCGAATGCCAGACTGAAGTTCCTCTACAGACAAGCACAGTGTCTACCTACTGAGGCTCGCAGGACCCTATGTCTAGCCCTTATACAATGTCATATGGACTATGCTTGCTCTTCATGGTACTCTGCCTTGACAAAAAAACTGAAAGATAAGCTGCAAATAACCCAGAAAATGGTAAGATTCATCCTGGACCTGGGTCCAAGAGAGCATGTAGGCCAGGATGAATTACACCAATTGGATATGATGAATATTGAAGACAGAGTAAAACAACTTAAATTAAATCAAGTTTACAAAATTGCTCACAAACAGTGTCCAGAATATCTTGCTGCCAATTTTGTCAAGGCTGGGAACCAAAGCAGTCATAGTACAGTGGTACCTCGAGTTACGATATTTTTTCGTTCGAGAATGCTGTTCAAGTGCCATTACCAAACGAATTTATCCCCATAAGGAATAATGTAAAATAGACTAGTCCTTTTACACCCCCAAAAATATACTTACAAAAGCATTTAAAAAAATAAACTTACATAAAAGGGCGATTTTGGGGACCATCGTAACTCAAGGTACCACTGTACTAGGGGCAGAGAGCACAACTTTGTAGTACCCACAGTCAGTGGCCAGGCTTCAAACACCATTCATTGTACAGCAATAAAGGAATGGAACAGACTGCCTACACATGTCAAAGCCAGTCATAGCATGAGCCAGTTCAAGAAGAGAACCAAAAGGCACCTAATGAATGTAGCGACAGAAAGGGAGGAGAATGATTTTTTATTTTTTTAGCTAACACACATGTATATGTATATAACTCTTTACCTTATTCCTAGTGTATACATATATCCTTTATAATATAATAACATATATATCCTACAATATAAAATATTAAAGTATAAAAAGGACCCCAATGGAAATAAGTCACTCTGTCTGACTTTTTTGGGATATCCTAGGTTCTCTACACATATGCTGTTATGTATGATAATGTATGTAAATGTATTTGTGTATACCTGAATAAACTTACTTACTTACTTGCATCCCTGCTTCACTCCCTGCATCCCTGCTTCACTCCTTGCATCCCTGCTACACTCTTTACCACAGGCTTGGCACTAGGAGCTTTCTTGGGGCCCATGGTGGCTTATTTAGCAGTTGCAAGCACTAAAAACAGTGGAATAATGACAATATAGTACTGGTATGAATGCGTGGGTGGTGGTCGCTCTCGCTTGTAAACAATAGCACACTGACACTCCGTGGAGTGCCCGGGCCCAGCTGGGCCACGCGTACGCGTCCGGGACGAATAGCCAACTCCGAGCAGTTCGGCTAATACTGAGCCAAAATTCTCGTCAAAAAAACCCGTCGAACAGCGATTTGGACGACCTTCGACGCCGTCGAGCACCGGGGGTTGACTGTATATGAAACTTCTTGAAGCATGGTGTTTATGACAAGTTTCACTAAACTGCTGACAGGGTAAGCAGTGGAGTGACACTTGGTAATGCACTGTATGTCTATCTGTCTGTCTGTCTAGCTCTACTTATATGTCTGCCTGTGTGTGTCTGTCTTTGTCTGCCTGTGTGTGTCTTTCCGTCTGCTTGTCTCTCAGTCTCAGAGAGCGCTCATAAACCAAAAGGTATTACACACGATGCAGAAGTGATAATGCGTATTACTTGCCAGTCACGCTTATTATGTCTTAATCTACAAGCACTGTATAGCACTTTGCCTGGAATTTTTGGGTTATCCTAGGTAATTTACACTATGTATAATAACTGTACTTATGTGTACATATGAGAGAGAGACAGAGATATAGACAGACAGATACAGACAGAGAGACAGCCAAAGCCAGCCGCCCAGCCTGCCGAATATGTACGTATTACACGTTTCAGAATCGTTTCTCTTTACTTAGGGCATAGGTTATAGGACATTCTGGCAGGATGACACTACCAGTGGTATAAAAAGGATGTTGCACAAATGTTACACATGGGTTATTATCGAGGTTTTTTATATTTCCTCGACTACAGTGGTCCCTCGGTTTTCGTGCATCTCCAAACTCGAACATTTATGTAAGTGTATTTTCGTAAGTGCTGTTGCAAGTGTATTTTTGGGGGTCTGAAATAGACTAATCTACGTGACACTATTTCTTAAGGAAGTAAATTTGTTCGGTACTGGCACTCGAGCAGCATTCTGGAACGAATTTTCGGCGAAAACCGAGGGACCACTGTACTTGTGTTAATGCGACAACATCAGTGAATCCCTTGTGTTTGCCACGCTGTTTGCTCTAGCTGGCGCTCAATTGAACTGGTGCTCCCACAAGGTACTAAGTGGTCCCAGATTTTTTTTAATACTGCGCACACCGAGTGTTAAGACCTATTATATACTGACCAGGCATCTCAGGCCAATCATGCCAAATTTGGAGGCAGGAAAAATAAAACGTAGGTCTACGTTTGGAGCGCTAGCGGTACAAATGTAGATCTACGTTTGGACAGTTTATGGGTTAAAGACTACTTAAGTCTGGACAGGTGAAGAGTGGTAGATTACAAATACGTATTCAATATTTTACTTTTATTATTAATATGAGGTAGCACAGTACAGTGGACCCCCGAGTAACGAACAAAATTCATTCCAGAAGCCTGCTCAAGTGCCATTACCGAACGAATTTACTCCCTTAAGAAATAATGTCAAGTAGGTTAGCCCATTTCAGACCCCCAAAAAATACACTTACAAAAGCACTTACAAAGTTGTACGATTTCCAGGGTGTTCGTTACTCGGGGGTCCACTGTATATGATACAAGCATGCATTTTTAAGTTTGTAGTTAAGTTTGTGTACTCTTATTATTAATATGAGGTAGTACAATTAATGATATAAACATACATTTTTAAGTTTGTAATAATGGCTTAATAGTTAAGGGATAATAAAATATTTGGGAGAGTTGCTTTAAATCTGGTTAGCGTTTAGCATAGTGTGGGTATAGTTGTTATTGAGAGATGAGATGATTTTTTAGTATAGTTCTAAATTGATTTGTGGGCAGGGGACTTATTGCTGTTTCAGGCAGAGTTCCAGATCTTCAGGCCCTTCATTGTGCATTACATTTTTGCATAGTGTGAGACGGACATGAGGGATATCAAAAAGTGTTTTGTGTCTCGTGTTATGCCTGTGTTCTGTTGAAGCTGTTTAGGAGAAGTTTGAGTGGAGGGTTGATATAGGAGTTTAATGTTCTGTATATATAGTAGGCACAATAATAAGTGTGTATATTTTGTATACGTATTGAAAAATTGGATATCACATTGGAGAGAGGGATTATGGAAGAAGTGAATGTTTTCAGATATTTGGGAGTTGACTTGTCACCAGATGGGTTTATAAAGGATGAAGTTAACCATAGAATTGATGAAGAAAAAAAGGTGAGTTGTGCGTTGAGGTATCTGTGAAGACAAAAAACATTATCAATGGAGGCAAAGAAGGGAATGTACGAAAGTATAGTGGTACCAACACTTTTATATGGGTATGAAGCATGGGTTGCAAATTCTGCAGCGAGGAGGCGGCTGGAGGTAGTGGAGATGTCCTGTCTAAGGGCAATGTGTGGTGTAAATATTATGCAGAAAATTCGAAGTGTGGAAATTAGGAGGAGGTGTGGAGTTACTAAAAATAGTTATCAGAGGGCTGAAGAGGGGTTGTTGAGGTGGTTTGGTCATTTAAGAGAGAATGGATCAAAGTAGAATGACTTGGAGAGCGTATAAATCTGTAGGGGAAGGAAGGCAGGGTAGGGGTCATCCTCGAAAAGGTTGGAGGGAGGGGGTAAAGGAGGTTTTGTGGGCGAGGGGCTTGGACTTCCAGCAAGCATGTGTGAGCGTGTTAGATAGGAGTGAATGGAGACAAATGGTTTTTGGGACCTGACGAGCTGTTGGAGTGTGAGCAGGGCAATATTTTGTGAAGGGATTCAGGAAACCAGTTAATTGATTTAGTTGGACTTGAGTCCTGTAAGTGGGAAGTACAATGCCTGCACTTTAAAGGAGGGGATTGAGATATTGGTGGTTTGGAGGTAATTTTCTGAACTGTCGTATCTTAGCACCTCTGCAATAGAGACAGTGATTATGTGTGAGTGAGATGAAAGTGTTGAATGATGATGAAAGTATTTTCTTTTGGGGATTTTCTTTCTTTTTGGGTCACCCTGCCTCGGTGGGAGACGGCCAACGTGTTAAAAAAAAAATTGTATACTATTAAGTAAGTTCAAGCTTTCGAAGAGTGGTAGGGTGTGTTGTCTGGCGCAGGAGTTAGTGATCATCTGCACCACCGCTTTTTGTTGGGTTATTAAAGGTTTAAGGTGATTGGCACAAATACCATAGGTGAGGTGAGGGTATATTAGAGAGTGATATAAAGTAAGGAGCGCCCTTTGGGGTACATAATATCATATCTTGGAAAGGATACCTACTGTTTTGGAAACTTTCTTAGTTATATGCTGGATATGGGTCTGAAATTTAAGATTACAGTCAAGATGGAGACCTAGAAATTTGCCCTCAGTGTGCCTTGTAATGGGTGAACCGTTTATCAATATGTTTAGCTTTACGTATATTTAATGCTCTGTTTCCAAAAAGCATGAGTAGGTTTTGTCTATATTGAGAGAAAGTTTATAGGTAATTGAGAGAGCATCCTCTGACCCTGTAATGCTCTAGTTAGGTGCAAGATATTGTGGTAAGATTAACAGTATGTGGCTGTTAGACAAATGTTGTGCATTAAATTTTGGGAAGGTTAAATTCTTTGGTTGAGGAACTTTGATAAGCCAGGTGTATCCTGCTGCAGACACAGGTATGCTCTACTGTACTTTACTTTACTGTACATTCTACACCAAAGCCACTGTGGTACCCCCACATATCACTACATAATTATAATATGCCTATAGTAACTCATGTATAAATGTGCCCTTCCAATTTACATTATTATGTTTGGTACTAATGAGTTTAAGTAATGTGCTCAATATTTTACACAGGTGTCAATCTAAATCAGAATGCTGTTATTCACAAGAATTTCCATAAAATTAAGGCTTTAGAACGTGACCAAGAGATCACATCCATGGCATGGGGAAACGAAGAGCAAACAGAGGTGAGTGACTAGATTAGTTTTGCTAAATATACAGTAATTCTACTCAAATGTAATGTATTACTTGACCCTTTGAGGGTCCAGACCCCCAATCTGAAAATTCCCTACAGGGTCCAAGAATTTAAAAAAAAAAATTCTTATGAAATGGTAGAGAATCTTTTTCCGAAAGTAATAAAACAAAAAGTATGAAATTTTATTAAAATTTGATGAAATTGCACTATTGCAAATTTTGCTGTCAGTGATACTTACGCATTGGCGATTTTGCCCCACTTGAGTCTTATTTTCGACTAATTACATTGTTCCATTAGACCAAATTCATAGCTATTTCACCAGTATGTGTTCCGTTTTATCTATTGAGCACAAGAAATCGCCCAGTCAACTATTTCAACTACCCGTTAAAGTGATCGGAAATTGGTAACTTGGCCAGTTTCACACAAAGTTCAAAATATTACAATTTCAAAATAGGGCCCAGAATAAACAATGCAGGCATTCCTGGCACTAAAATAACATTTCCTCTGCTTATTAGTTATGTTTCCAGGCTTTACACATGAATTCCACTTTGATTTTTATTCACATAAAGAATTTTTATTCACACCAAAATATTGAAGATTTGCTGTTATGCAATATTGTAATACGTAATTGTATAAATAATATCAGCGCATTTGTGAATGCATATTAGACCCACCAGTTGATGTGTATTGGACACGAAGATACGATTTATTTACTCTTGAACATTGGCAAAAATCGAACATTTCTGCTATTTTGAGCTCAATTTCAAGCTATTTTGAGTATACTAAAATCAATCAAAATCATCTCTAGTTCTGTAATATATATCCAATTCTATCAAATGAGACCAAGAAACTGCCATACAACTGTAAAAACCATACAAAAATACACCATAAAGTCGCAGTTTTAATCCAAAAACATGGTCACAGTTTTTTTCTTCTCATTATGCTCTGCCTGCTGTAGGATTTGTTTTATATGGTGCACATTTACCACATAGATGCATTCTCTCATATCTAAGTCTACATTTACCACTAACAGCTTATCTGAGCGAGCTGAGGTCATGATGTAGTACTACGGCTTTGACCCTGGTCTCAAAACTGTAGAACTATGGGACAGACCCTCAAAGGGTTAAAGTACAAGTACAGCCTCTCCTCACTTACATACTCGTTTACTGACAACTCAGAGTTACGACGGGCTCTCTGACGAGTCGTTATTGTATACTGTACGAGAACTTGGGTCATGAATGAGCATCGCAGCATCTCAGCATCAAGCATCTGAATCTCCTTTCTACAGCCATTCAGTACACAAGCTTTCACAGTCTCCAAGACTACATATTTGTACAAATTTCCTGTTGTTTTTTTCTCTTGGAAGAGGAAAAATAACAGGAAAATTGAAGTACAAAAGAAGTTCATTGTAAAGGGGTTTGTGATGCGTCTCAGCATCAAGCAGTGACTCATGAAATCATAATGACACAATTGCAAATAAATCATACCACGGGTAGGGATAGAACCCGTGATCACAGAGTCATAAAACTCTAACGTGTTGGTCTGGAGTGTTATGACTCTGATTGCGCGTTCTGTCCCCGCCCGTGGTATGGTTTCATCAAGCAATCTCAAAGACTACATATTTCGTCTATAAATTTGTACTTTATTGTTCATCCCATAGTAGAAGATAGAGTTAGAAGTGCAGCAGCACTTGGAAGAGGAAAAACTAGAGGAAAATTGAAGAAATACAAAAGAAGTTCATAGTAAAGGGGTTAGCTGGTATGTTCGTATGTGTGTTTACATGCTCAGTGTATCGTGGCAGCTTAAGAAATGATTAAACTCAGTGAACAAAGGTATGTCGATGGTAATAATATAATAATAATAATAATAAATAATAATTGCTCTGGAGTGCTTTAAATGTCAGCTACAAAACCTACATGAAATAGGTATGACATTTAAAGCGCTCCAGAGCGATTATTTATTATTACGTATTATTATTATTATTATTATTATTATAAATTATTATTATAAATTAGTGAATTATTATAAATTATTATTATAAATTATTATTTTTATAAATCGACATACCTTGTTCACTGAGTTTAATCTTTTCTTAAGATGCCATAAGACAGTGAGCATAGCATTTGACTCAGAAAAAAAAAATTGGGAAAAATCTCGCTATTTTTGCGTTTTTTCTTATGACAAGAGTGATGTAGGTGTGTTTGCCTTGATGTAAACACCCTTTTCTTTCGTTATAGACCAGAGGTGCAGACGAGAAAACGTATCTATCTTATGATCTTATCCCAGAGCAGCAGCCTCCACTGTCTACCCCATCCACATAATATGGCATATACAGCCTCTCCTCACTTAGCGATGTATGTACTCGTTTACCGACGCCTCAGACTTACGACGAGCTCTCTGACCAGTATTCATACCTAAATAATGTATATTAGAGCTGATTTCCTCTATTCTGTTTATTTCAGTATACAGTACACTACTGTATAAACATTTAAAAATAGTATACAAGAAATATTATAAATGGTGCAAAGGTGACATTGAAACAATATCAGAGATGGTTGACATAAACTCACTACCATAAATAACAAAAAAAGGCACAATACCATGACTGGAATAATACACAAATACGTAACCTGCACATAGAAGAGAGGAGCTTACGACGACGTTTCGGTCCGACTTAGACCATTTACAAAGTCACACTTAGTGAGGAGCATACTATAATAGTAGTGGGTTTGTGTCAACCATCTTTGATATTGTTTAATATCACCTTTGCACCATTTATAACATTTCTGGTATATTTTCAAACGTTTATACAGTAGTGTACTGTATATTGAAATAAACAGAATACAGTAGGGCCTCACTTATATGGCAGGTTAGGTTCCAGGCTACTGCCGGAAAGCAGACATTGTGGGAAAGCAGAACACCATTTTTTCCCACTTATAAATGCATGTAAATGCCAGATAACAAGTTTACACTAACAAATATTAAGTTAGCAATAGAACTAGGCATTAAAAACAATAAAACGTAAAATACACACACTGTAAACCTATTACTTACCTTAAAATATTTGTAGTCCTAATGTAGGGTGAGAGGTGAGTTTTATTTGTCGGAAGTCAGGTTTGGGAGGTATGATAGCCAGCCAGGTCAGCCCACCCCACCCCACCTGGAGTCTACCTGGAGAGAATTCCAGGGGTCAACGCCCCCGTGGCCCGGTCTGTGACCAGGACTCCTGTTGGACCAGAGCCTGATCAACCAGGCTGTTACTGCTGGCCGCACGCAGTCCAACGTACGAACCACAGCCCGGCTGATCAGGTACCGACTTGAGGTGCCTGTCCAGTGCCTGCTTGAAGACAGCCAGGGGTTTGTTGGTAATCCCCCTGATGTATGCTGGAGGCAGTTGAACAATCTTGGGCCCCTGACACTTATTGTGTTGTCCCTCAACGTGTCCCACACGTAATATACTACGACATTTAATTAAAGCGCCCCAGAGTGATAAAATATATATACAGTACATTCATTAATTACCTTAAAATATTTGTAGTCTTAATGTAGGGTGAGAGGTGAGTTTTATTTGTAGGAAGTCAGGTTTGGGAAGTTTCGTAGTCAGCCAGGGCAGAAAACCCCGACCCACCCCACCCACACATAATGTAAACAAACCAGGCGAACACGTCTGGTTTTCGTCACTTTACATTGTGTACAGGTTGTCTCCACGTTGATATACTAGTAGAATAAATAGAGAAACACTCCCATTCTCCTGTAACACCATTTTTAGAAGAAATGATGCTCTGAGTGAAGGCATACGAAAGGAATAATTTTCTAGTTACCCCCAGTAATATTATAGTGACACTTTTTCTCTGGTGTTGGACTACAAGTCGCCTGGCTACCACATCTCATATTTATGTTAATTTATTCTACTGTGGGGTGTATTTACCATGTTTACATGTTACATAGCATGTTTATTATATAATTTTGAAAAAAAATATCATAGATGGATTAATGGAAATGTCTATATTAATGTAATATACGACATTTAATGCGCCCAAGAGATTACGTATTACGTCAAGAGTAGAGAGACTCTTAGTGATTTTAATGTGTACTTGCACGCCAGCACAGTGTGTAATTATACACGTATTTAGGTACAGGTACACAAGTGTAATTATCAGAGTACACATAAAATATGCAATAACTTTAACCCTTAAACTGTCCACACGTAGATATATGTTCACTCGCGTAGCTGACCAAATATTTTGAAAAAAAAAAATGTATTTATTTTTTAAATGAAGAGCACATTTTTATAAACAGGATAGGCTAAAAAAAAAAAAATTTTGGCCAGTACTTACCGAGATATAAGCCCGCCAATTTGGTACTGGATGCTCACCTGACGGCAACATCAAGTCCTGCCACTTGCAGAAGTAATGCCGATATACATTTTTTTCTAGTTTTTATTTTAATTTATATAATTTTTATGTTCTGATAATTACAATTTACAATAGTTCTTGTGATTTCATAGCCAATCTTTGTTCTAACACTAATATTATGTACTGAAATAGTACTCAAATAGTCACAATCACACTAACAAGTGAACAGTTTCACCTTCCTTGGTCATTTACTATTGTCTATAAATATATACGAAGTATTTATAGGTCCCAGCAATGTTTTAGACATCCTGGAGTATATATGAAACTCCTTGAAGAATGGTGTGTTGACAAGTGTCAGATAACTCTTGACAGCCCAGTGACATTTGATAAATGTCAGCTGTGCTGGAGGGAACCTTCCCTTTTTCAATATCTGTCTGTCTGTCTGTCTATCTGTGTCTGTATCTGTCTGTCTATCTGTCTGTATCTGTCTGTCTGTTTGTCTAGCTCTGCTTATGTCTATCTAACTCTGCTTATCTGTCTGCCTGTGTATGTCTTTCCGTCTGCTTGTCTCAGTCTCAGAGTGCGTCTCGTAAGCCAACAGGTATTATACACGATGCAGAAGTGACGATGCGTATTACTTGCCAGGGGTTTCCATGCTCATTATGTATTATATCTACAAGCATTGTATAGCACTTTGCCTGGAATTTTTGGGTTATCCTAGGTAATTTACACTATGTATAATAACTGTACTTATGTGTACATGTGAGAGAGAGACAGAGATATAGGACATATAGATATAGATATATAGACAGACAAAGATATAGACAGACAAAGATATAGACAGACAAAGATATAGACAGATAAAGATATAGACAAAGATATAGACAGATAAGAGTTATAGACAGATAGAGAGACAGCCAAAGCCAGCCAGCCTGCCGAATACATAAGAACATAAGAAAGAAGGAACACTGCAGCAGGCCTTCTGGCCCATGTCACCCCCCAACTTAGACCAATGACCCACCTAGTCAGGTCACATCCTCTGAAGGAAGGAGCATGGCATCAGATCTAGTAGCACAAGCTAGTCAGGTCCAACTCACACCCACCCACAGCCACTCATGTATTTATCTAACCTATTTTTACTTTCCTCTTATAAGGGGAGTGTTAATGTGACATAACATCATTGAATCCCTGGTGTTTGCCACACTATTTGCTCTAGCTGGCACTCAATCGAACTGGTGCTCCCACAAGGTACTAAGTGGTCCCAGATTTTTTTAATACTGCGCACACTGAGGGCGCAGACCCATTCTCTCATGTCTAGGTGACTCAGGCCTATCGCACTAAATTTGAAGGAATGAAAACTAAAACGTAGCTCTACGTTTGGTCAGCTACGCACGTGAGCGAATATCTACGTGTGGACAGTTTAAGGGTTAAAACACTTGAAATTTTGGAAAGTTTCTGGACATAATAGAGATGTGCTCATGGAGCTCCGTGGGGCACACCGTATTTGAAAGACTGCTCGTCATATAGCAAGTTTTGGTCATAATTTGATATTGCTGTATTAGCATAACGGCGTAAAGCGGGGCCCTACTGTACAGGAGGCCCTCCACATTCGCGAGGGTTAGGGGATCAAGAACTTCACAAATCTTGAAAATTCGCAAATGTTTGGTGCGCATATATGTAGGGAAGTATAATAATACTGTACTGTAGCATTCGTGAATGTTTTGATTCGCAAATATATTGTAGGGAAATATAATACTAATAGCATTTACTTAGCCTAACAATACTGCTTCCTTAACCTATTGAACCACGAACAATCATAAAACACATGAAAACATCGTAAAATATTGTATATACATGTTATGGTTTAATAACAAATAATGAACAAACAAAACACTCTCACTTGTGATGATGATGACGATGATGATGGTGATGATAGTTAGCCATGCAGTTACTGATGACAGTTGAATGGAGGTGATTATATGGAGTGTAACTGCATGTGTGGATTCTAACTCTTCACTGCCAGCGTCACTGATGACATCGCTAGAGTCAGAGTTAGCAACGGAATCAGATTCTGCCACGGTTGAGGTTCAGGTGAAGCGGTAGGGGTAGCGGCAGGGGTAGTGGCAGGCTTCCTTGTGAAGAACATTGTGATGGGCAACTGAGACTGTTTCCTCTTCATATCTACAGTGTTTTGTAGGGAATTATGCTCCTATCAATGTCACTCATCACCTTCAAAGCCCTCAACATCGATGGGTCTATGTCATAAAAAAATTGTTTGAGCTGTGCTGTAATTCTCGTCGCTTGCCCTAGTTTTTCAAGGATGAGGGCTTGAGGTTGATTGGCTCAGCAACACTCTCCTCTTCTTCATCCTCACTCTCTGCCTGCACCATCTCCAACAATTCTTCATCATTTAGGCCCAGTGCATGTTCTTCAACCAGTTCTCTCACCTCACCCTCCTGCATGTCCTCGAACCCTTCACCACCTTGCTAACTTCACAGTCTTCCTCACGGCTTTGTTAACCTCGTTCTGAGGACCAAATCCAACAAAATCACACACACACTCTGGCCACAAAGCCTTCCAACAACCCTTCACTGCCTGAGGGCGCAAATCCTTGACACACTCGTGCACTATTGAGAGGCAGTCAGCGATGGTGAAATTCTTCCAGTATTGAGTGACACTCATAACAGTAACTGGCCAATGACTGAGTGAGTGGTGGACTGGCGGGCTGCCGGTTGAGGGGGTAAGAGGGAGGGTAGTAGGGACACGGCTGGATGCGTTTTCCCTTGCTTTTTTCCTGCATTTGTTTGGTAAATATGATTGGGTGGTTGGGCATTCGCGAATGTTCGAAGCTCGCGAAAGTGGAGGGCTAGCTGTAGAGGAAATCAACTCTAATGTACATTATTTAGATATACTAAATACTGGTCAGAGAGCCCGTCGTAAGTCCGAGGTGTCGTTAAACGAGTACGTCGCTAAGTGAGGAGAAGCTGTAATCAGCTATGCACGTGTTTCCTGGAATATCTCGGAAGTAAGTCATTGACCTATTTTATGTTGTACAGTGGACCCTCGGTTAAAGGCCGTAATCCGTTCCAGAAGCTTGGCCTTAAACCGAAATGGCCTTTAACCGAAATAATATTCCCCATAAGAATTAATGTAAATTCAATTAATTCGTTCCAGACAAAAATATTAAACAAAAAAAAATTTAACAATTAAATCAATATTACATACCCTTATTGGAGACTAATGCTGGCTTCTGGATGATAGGGAGGAGCTAGTGTTTGGAAGGGTAATCCCCCTCCATAAGGACTTCAGGTAGTAAAGCTCTCTCTGTGGTCTTTTAATGCCACTAGGATCAGCTTGAGAGTCACTCCACGAACTACACTCCCTGCATGCCTGCTACACTCCCTGCATGCCTGCTACACTCCTGCATGCCTGCTACACTCCTGCATGCCTGCTACACTCCTGCATGCCTGCTACACTCCCTGCATGCCTGCTACACTCCCTGCATGCCTGCTACACTCCCTGCATGCCTGCTACACTCCCTGCATGCCTGCTACACTCCTGCATGCCTGCTACACTCCTGCATGCCTGCCTACACTCCTGCATGCCTGCTAAGCACTCCCCTGCATGCCTGCTACACTCCCCTGCCCTGCCTGCTGCACACTCCCTGCATGCCTGCTTCTCCTGCCCTGCTCTCCTTGCCTCTATGCCTGCCTGCCTTGAATTCTATCATGTTTCTCACTTTCTTTACCAAAGGAACTTTACTAAGAACTTTCCTTGGGGCCATGGTCACTTATTTCGCAGTTGCACTTGATAAATAACCACCAAAAACAATGGATTATAGCAAAATGTTTGGATGAATGAGCAGAAGCTTCCTCACGCACCGAGAGACACGGGCAAACTGAAGCAAAAACGGCCCCAGCCGGTGGACGGACGCATCCCATATGGCCTCTTACCGAAAGACGGCCTCTAACCGGGAGCCGAAAAACTGGCCTTTAATCGAAAAACGGCCTTTAACCGGGAGCCGAAAAACCGGCCTCTAACCGAGTTGGCCTTTAACCGGAACGGCCTTTAACCGAGGGTCCACTGTATTACCGTTAATAATAAACAGATTGAGAGGAATTTCCCAGCAAACATAAAACTGAATGTTTTAATTTTGGGTGGTGACACTTTTGAAGTGTCAGTAAGGGGTAATTCCTCAATTAGCAACGAATTCGTTTACCGACGTGGTCTTAGGAACCGAACTCCATCGGTAAGTGAGGAGAGGCTGTATTCTATATTTAAAATATGATGCATAATATATGCATAGTAATGACATAAAATTAAGTATACTACTCTACCTTTATCCACCACAAGTCTAAACAGTTTTTGGTATGCAAACATAACAAATGATGAAAAAATAAGCATAAACATGGCATAGAATGTGATTGCCTCCTCTGACAAAGTGTTTAATTAATTATATTTTGTATAGAAAATTAGTCATTTATAACACTTAACAACAGGCTGTTACTATTAATTGAAATATGTCATTTTTTACTCAATTCAAGTACAGTGGTCCCTTGAGTTGTGTTGTTAATCTGTTCCAGAAGACAAAGTGTATCTTAAAACTATTATAACTCAAACCAGAAAATAAATGGTTTTATGGTAATTCATTCCAAGACCCTGGAAGTGCAACTTTTATGTTCTTTGGACTTGCACACTAACAAATATAACTTGCAGGCACTATACTGCCCTTCATCTGCTGCTCACTTATCCACAATAACAATAGTCTTTCCATCTTTTTGATAATTTTTCAGCCTTTTTTTTCACTAGCCTGGATTCATCTGTCACTTTAATATCTTTTATCATGTTTTTATGCTTGATAATAGTAGAAATGGTTCAGAGTGGAAAACCAAATTCACACACCAATACACTAATTCTAAGTCCTGCATCAATTTTTTTTTTAAATGTCTTGTTTGATTTTGTTTTTTCAGACAAACTGCCTGTCCACTGTAATATGAAGATTTTTTATGGCGGGTATTTAACAGTTGCATTGTTACAGCTGAATATTTAATGAAAATATTGTCAGATTTAAATGATGTTGCCTTCAACCATCATTGGCCTTTTGTTTTCAAGACAAAGTGTACCTCTTGCCTCATTGGTGTTGCTGAATTTTGGCTCAGATTTTATTTAGCTCTTCCCCAGGAAGAAGTAGTAGTAGTAATAATAATATGGTAAATAAATTACCAGAGTTTTTCAGGGCTCAAATAATTTCATTAGGTTTTTTAGAGTACAGCACGCTACATTTTTTCGTTAAAAAATTTGACTGTTTGTTAATTTATTCCTGCAGTTAATGCAGCATATCAAGTTCACTTAATTTTCATTTGTTCACTGAAATATTGTATTTAATCCCTTTGTTAAATTTTGGTGCCTCAGGTGTGAAATTTGGCTCGAAAATGAATGCTGACTATGCTTTGTTGTTCATGAGTTTAATAACATGATTCATATTTTCATTTTTTTTTTTTCAGATTCTGATGGGCCTACAAAATCAAACTATTCGAATTTTTGATACAACGGTGAAGGCATTTGTATCTCTACGTAAAATTAGTGTAGGCGAGGGACCTATTGTGTCTCTAGCAAGATATGATGGGTAAGTAGGACTAATTACCTTAAGAGCAGAGGCACAAAGGAGCCCACCATATAATTTTTTAAAACTGTGTGAAGGGTTAATATTCTTTGTTTCTTCACCTTTATTAAATCACAGTAACATAATTCCCGTTAAATCAGTCGTATATCAGGATTTTGTTTTTTTCATTGGAAGCACTTATTAAAGTACCTCCTCCTGTATCTTATTCAGGTATTGTGCCAATTTGCCAGGAAAAAGTTTTAACTATTTTGTCTTTTTTCAGTTTGCAGCTGTGACTTTCTCTCTCTATTTTTAATGGTTTTAAGAATATTTTTAATTTTTTTTATTTCCTTTTGTGTATTTATATACAGTATTTTCATCATTTCTCTCTTTTTCCTATCAGCCAGCAAGGGTATTGTTGTTGTTTTCAGCATAGCTTAACAATTCATATATTTTAGCTCAGATAATAATTTTTTAGCTTGTCTTTGAACTTCTATCATGACCCTGTTTTTTTTTAGTTGCAGACACTGCACCACATTTTTATATTCCAGTTTTGGCATAATATACTGTGAACAGTTTTTTTTTTTTTTTTTTTTTTTTTTTTTTAGTATATTACTGTATTTCTCAGGTTCCTGTAAAGTTTGCCAGCATGATTTTCTTCATATTATCTTTGGATGATAATATTTTGTCATTGATGACTCCTAAATCCCTCTTTTTGTTTGGCACTTTTTTGTAAGGGAAATTTTGATTCTGATTCTCTAACCCCTTTTAGTTTAGTTAAGGGAACTCTCCTAATTTATTACATGATACCTGGGAGACGGCCGACTTGTTGAAAAAAAAAATGAGATTTATTTGTTTTTTATGATTTTCACCAAATTTAATATCTAAAATACAGTGGTACCTCGACTTACGATATTAATCCGTCAGAGAGGGCATATTTTAAGGCGAAACAATCGTTACACGAATCAATTTTCCCCATAAGAAATAATGGAAATAAATTTAATCCGTCCAAGACTTCTAAAAGTAGTTAAATAAAATATTTTTTAGAACTTTTTGACATTAAATAATACACAATTTAATGAATAATACCTAAATACACATGTAAATATTGTACAATAACATGTCACTTACATTTATTGAAGAGTTGTTGATGTGTGGAGGACGGGAGGAGGGGAGAAGGTGGAGTAGTATGCTAGTGTTTGAAAGGGGAATCCCCTTCCATTAACACTGCAGGTACCAAGTTCTTTTCTGGGGTTACTGGCCTTTTTCTTTGAATGCTACACTCCCTGCATGAATGCTACACTCCCTGCATGAATGCTACACTCCTGCATGATCTACACTCCCTGCATGCCTACTACACTCCCTGCATCCTTGCTACACTCCCTGCATCCTTGCTACACTCCCTGCATCCTTGCTACACTCCCTGCATCCTTGCTACACTCCCTGCATCCTTGCTACACTCCTGCATCCTTGCTACACTCCCTGCATCCTTGCTACACTCCCTGCATCCTTGCTACACTCCCTGCATCCTTGCTACACTCCCTGCATGAATGCTACACTCCCTGCATCTTTGCTACACTCCCTGCATGAATGCTACACTCCCTGCATATGCTACACTCCCTGCATGCTCTACACTCCTGCATCCTTGCTACACTCCCTGCATCCTTGCTACACTCCTGGCATCCTTGCTACACTCCCTGCATCCTTGCTACACTCCTGCATCCTTGCTACACTCCCTGCATCCTGCTACACTCCCTGCATCCTTGCTACACTCCCTGCATCCCTGCTACACTCCCTGCATCTTTGCTACACTCCCTGCATGCCTGCTACACTCCCTGCATTCCTGCTACACTCCTTGCATGCCTGCTACACTCCCTGCATGCCTGCTACACTCCCTGCATGCCTGCTACACTCCCTGCATGCCTGCTACACTCCCTGCATGCCTGCTACACTCCCTGCATGCCTGCTACACTCCCTGCATAAATGCTACACTCCCTCATGAATGCTTCACTCCCTGCATGCCTGCTACACTCCCTGCATAAATGCTACACTCCCTGCATGAATGCTTCACTCCCTGCACATTCTTTACCACAGGCTTGGCACTAGGAGCTTTCTTGGGGCCCATGGTGGCTTATTTAGCAGTTGCAAGCACTAAAAACAGTGGAATAATGACAATATACTGGTATGAATGCGTGGGTGTGGGTGGGTGGTCGCTCTCACTTGTAAACAATAGCACACTGACGCTCCCTGGAGTGCGCGCTCAGCTGGGCGCCAAGCGGACTCATCCGGTACGAATGTCGTTACACGAAGCAAACATCGTTAATCGCAATCAATTTTTTTACGTTATAAATATCGGTACTCGAAAATAACGTAAGATGACAGCATCGTAACACGGGGTATGACTGTAATATGAATCATTGTCAAAAGTTCTTGTAAATTTGCCTGCTGATAAACCACATTTTAATTGCTGAAACCATAACAGGCCAAATATAATACTTGTACATGATCCTTAAGTTAAGGCAATGCCAGTTTGATAAAAGGTTATTAATCCATAAAATAAACATTCTTTCTCTCTCCCCTGTCTCTCATCATCTCTACCCCCTCTCTCTCTCTCTCTCTCTCTCTCTCTCTCTCTCTCTCTCTCTCTCTCTCTATCTCTCTCTCTCTCCATTCTCTCTCTCTCTCCATTCTCTCTCTCCATTCTCTCTCTCTCTCTCTCCATTCTCTCTCTCCATTCTCTCTCTCTCTCTCCATTTTCTCTCTCTCTCTCTCTCTCCATTCTCTTCTCTCTCTCTCTCTCCATTCTCTCTCTCCATTTCTCTCTCCATTCTCTCTCTCTCTCCATTCTCTCTCTCTCCATTCTCTCTCTCTCTCCATTCTCTCTCTCTCTCCATTCTCTCTCTCTCTCCATTCTCTCTCTCCATTCTCTCCATTCTCTCTCTCCATTCTCTCTCTCTCCATTCTCTCTCTCCATTCTCTCTCTCTCTCCATTTCTCTCTCTCCATTCTCTCTCTCTCCATTCTCTCTCCTCTCCATTCTCTCTCTCTCCATTCTCTCTCTCTCCCTCTCTCCTCTCTCTCCATTCTCTCTCTCTCTCTCTCCATTCTCTCTTCCCTCTCTCTTCCCCCTCTCTCTCCCCCTCTCCCTCTCTCCCTGTCTGTGTCTGTCTGTCTCTCTCCAGGGTGTTAAAAAAAATTATATATACAGCCTCTCCTCACTTAGCAACATACTCATTTACCAACGCCTCGGACTTATGATGGGCTCTCTGACCAGCATTCATGCCTAAATAATGTTTATTTCAATATATGTACAGTACACTACTGAATAAACATTTAAAAATATACCAGAATTGTTATAATATTTACACCACACATTGCCCTTAGACAGGACATCTCCACTGCCTCCAGCCGCCTCCTCGCTGCAGCATTTACAACCCAAGCTTCACACCTATATAAGATTCTCGGTACTACTATACTTTCATACATTCCCTTCTTTTTCTCCATAGATAACATTTTTTGTCTCCACAGATACCTCAATGCACCACTCACTTTTTTTCCTTCATTAATTATATGGTTAACCTCTTCCTTCATAAACCTATCCGCTGACAAGTCAACTCTCAAATATCTGAAAACATTCACCTCTTCCATACTCCCTCTCTCCAATGTGATATCCAATTTTTCTTTATCTAAATCGTTTGATGCCCTCATCACCTTATTCTTATCTTTGTTCACTTTCAACTTTCTACCTTTACACACCCTCCCAAACTCGTCCACTAACCTTTGCAACTTTTCTTTAGAATCTCCCATAAGCACAGTATCATCAGCAAAAAGTACTAACTGTGTGAACTCCCATTTTGTACTTGATTCCCCAAAATTTAATCCCACCCCTTTCCCCAACACCCTAGTAGTATTTGCTTCTTTTACAACCCCATCTATAAATATATTAAACAACCATGGTGACATTACACATCCCTGTCTAAGACCTACTTTTACTGGGAAGTAATCTTCCTCTCTCCTACACACCCTAACCTGAGCCTTACTATCCTCATAAAAACTCTTTACAGCATTTAGTAACTTACTACCTATTCCATATACAGTGGACCCCCGAGTTTCGTAAAAACTTCACTCCTGAAGTCTGCTCAAGTGCCATTACCGAACCAATTTACTCCCTTAAGGAAAAATTTCACGTAGGTTAGTCTATTTCAGACCCCCAAAAATACACTTCCACAAGAACTTACAAATTATACTTAATGCACGATTTCCGGGTTATTCGTTAACCGAGGGTCCACTGTACAGTGGTACCTCGAGTTACGATATTTTTTCGTTTGAGAATGCTGTTCAAGTGCCATTACCAAACGAATTTATCCCCATAAGGAATAATGTAAAATAGACTAGTCCTTTTACACCCCCAAAAATATACTTACAAAAGCATTTAAAAAAATAAACTTACATAAAAGGGCGATTTTGGGGACCATCGTAACTCGAGGTACCACTGTGTACAGTGGACCCCCGAGTTTCGTAAAAACTTTACTCCTGAAGTCTGCTCAAGTGCCATTACCGAACAAATTTACTCCCTTAAGAAAAAATGTCACGTAGGTTAGTCTATTTCAGACCCCCAAAAATACACTTCCACAAGCACTGACAATATTATACTTACATAATTGTACGATTTCCGGGGTTTACGAAACTCGGGGGTCCACTGTACTTGCAACATCTGCCACATTGCTCTCCTATCCACTCTATCACATGCCTTTTCTAAATCCATAAATGCATTGAAAACTTCCCTACCTTTATCTAAATACTGTTCACATATATGCTTCAGTGTAAACACTTGATCTACACATCCCCTACCCACTCTAAAGCCTCCTTGCTCATCTGCAATCCTGCTCTCTGTCTTACCTCTAATTCTTTCAATAATAATCCTACCATACACTTTACCTGGTATACCCAGTAAACTTCTTTCCCTATAATTTTTACAGTCTCTTTGTCCCCCTTTCCTTTATGTAAAGGAGTATGCTTTTTTCCTATAATTTTTACTATCTCTTTTGTCCCCCTTCCCTTTATATAAAGGAACTATACATGCTGTCTGCCAATCCCTAGGTACCTTTCCCTCTTTCATACATTTATTGAACAAAAGCACCAACCACTCCAAAATTTTATCCTCCCCTGCTTTTAACATTTTTGTCATGATCCCATCAGTTCCAGCTGCTTTACCCCCTTTCATTCTACCTAATGCCTCATGCACCTCCCTCACACTCACATCCTGTTCTTATATATACAGTGGACCCCTGGAAATCGAACGCCTCCCAACTCGACCTATTATGTAAGTTTATTGTTGTAAGTGCTTTTGTAAGTGTATTTTTGGGGGTCTGAAATGGACTAATCTAATTTACATTATTCCTTATGGGAATAAATTTGTTCGGTAACAGCACTTGAACAGCATTCTGGAACGAAGAATGTTCGATTTCCGGGGTCCACTGTATAATCAATCAGTCAATCTAGTGTCTCTATACTGTTTCATATTTCATCACACTGGATTAGTAAAGAAATCTGTGAGTGTAAACTTTGCTCTAGACTAATAGTGTCAAGCATTTCACTGTGTGTTCAATAGTTGCAGAAGCTTTTAAAGTTTCATTCCAGCAGAGCTAGATCCAGTCTTTTATGGGCATTAGTGTCTCTGAGGATGGCTTTCCACACAAAATGCAGTGGAACTGCACTGATGCTATAAAAACATAAAACATACACATACACCTATACATCCAGACATTTATAAAATTAGTTCATGTTTACTTTTCAGCATTACCATAACTGCTGTCAAGTCAGGTCAAGTGACACTCTGGCGTGGAGAAAGTCCAGTTGAGATAAATGCACTAACAAGTGGAGAATTCTTGACGCGTATGAGGCAGGACCCAGCTTCACCAAATATGATAGCTACTGGAGGAAAGGAAAATGAGCTTCAAGTGTGGGATTTGGAGCATCCAGCAGAACCAATATTTAAAGCCAAAAATGTATGTGGTCTCTTATTCACCTGTTCTGTTACCAAACTCAAGCTTCTGTTTATTCATCTAAGTGTGTTTGTGTTGATTGAGTTTTAGCTCCTGAATCCAGTGGGTTTTGTTATGTTTACACTTTAATTCATACATGGAGTTTACCTCTACAATCTCCTCCCGTATGCATTCACTTGCTCACCAATTCAGTGCATATGTGCATATTTTTCCACATATACATTAAAATTGGGCTGTTTAAGTTGTTTGTTTAACCCATTAACTGTCCAAACGTAGATCTACATTCTTACCGCTGGCGCTCCATGCCTGGTCATCATAGAATGGGTCTTAATTAACACTCGGTGTGCGCAGTACAGTGGACCCCCGAGTTTCGTAAGGTTCTTACTTCGTAAACATCGTGTTTCGTAAGCTTTTTACGATTTCGAGAATCGTAAAACCGCTCGTGTTTCGTAACGTATTAGACCTGTCCGCCTGCTCCGCGCCTGCGCGGGACGCAGGACGCCGCCAGTGAAGCGTTGTTTACCATTGAGAGAACATTACCTAGCGCGCTCTTTCAAACATTCACACTACATTTGGTGTTTTTTGGTGCTTTAGTGATTGTCACTGTGAAATAAGTCACCATGGGTCCAAAGAAGCTTCCTAGTGGCACCCTGTGGTAAAGAAAGTGAGGAACACCATCGAACTGAAGAAAGAGATTATAGAAAAATATGAGAGTGGCGTACGTCTGAGTGATCTTGCCAGGATGTACAACAAAACCCCTTCTACTATCAGCTCTATCCTGGCAAAGAGAAATGAGATCAAGGAAGCTAATGTTGCAAAAGGGGTTGATATGTTAACGAAAAATAGATCGAAAACAGTGGATGAGGTTGAGAAGTTGTTGTTGGTGTGGATCCATGAAAAACAGAGAGCGGGTGATAGTATTTCCATGGCGATAATTTGTGAAAAGGCAAGGAAGTTGCACGCAGATCTTGTCAAGACAATGCCTGCAACCAGTGGTGAGACAAGTGATTTTAAAGCCAGCAAAGGCTGGTTTGACAGGTTTAAGAAACGTAGTGGCATACAGTGTTGTGAGGCATGGTGAGGCAGCCAGCTCAGACAAACGTGCAGCTGAAAAATTTGTGCATGAATTCCAGGGGTTCGTAGAGGCTGAACAATTCCTCCCCCAACAAGTGTTTAACTGTGATGAAACAGGCCTGTTTTGGAAGAAAATGCCCAACAGGACCTACATTACTCAGGAGGAAAAGGCACAGCCAGGACACAAGCCTATGAAAGACAGGCTAACTCTCATGTTTTGTTCTAATGCTAGTGGGGATTTTAAAGTGAAGCCTTTACTGGTGTATCACTATGAAAATCCCAGACCCTTCAAGAATCACAGTGTTGACAAGAATAATTTGTGTGTGCATTGGAAGGCTAACACCAAGGCATGGGTCACTACGGAGATTTTCAAGGAATGGGTGACTGGAGTGTTTGGCCCTACTGTGAAGAAATACCTCTTGGAAAAGAAATTGCCACTCAAGTGCCTCCTGATACTGGACAATGCTCCTGCTCACCCTCACAACTTGCAAGAGTGTTTGTCTGACAAGTTTAATTTCATCAGAGTGAAGTTCTTGCCTCCTAACACCACTCCTCTCCTCCAGCCCATGGACCAGCAGGTCATTTCCAACTTCAAGAAACTGTACACCAAAGCACTGTTTGAAAAGTGCTTTCAAGTGACCTCGGACACTGAGTTGACCCTAAGAGAGTTCTGGAAAGATCACTTCAACATTGTGCAATGCATACGCCTTATAGGTAAGGATTGGGAGGGAGTGACTTCCAGGACTTTGAACTCTGCTTGGAGACCATTGTGGCCAGGTTGTGTCCAACAGAGGGATTTTGGAGGATTTTGAAGGATTTGAGGCTGACCCTGACCTTGACGACCCTGTGCCTGTTGTGGACTCTATTGTGGCATTGGGGAACAACCTGGGGTTGGAGGTGAGTGGTGAGGATGTGGAAGAGTTGGTGGAGGCCCACAGGGTAGAGCTAACAACTGAAGAGCTGCAAGAGCTTCATCTGGAACAGCAACAGACCACAGCTGAGGTTATTGCTTCAAAGGAGGAGGGTGAGAGACAGAAGGAGGTGCCCTCTTCAGTGCTTAAGGAGATGTGTACAAAGTGGAATGAGTTGCAGACATTTGTTGAAAGACACCACCCTGAGCAAGCTGAAATGAGCCTTCTGTGAAGCAACTTCAGTGACAGAGCCATGTCGCACTTCAGGAAAGTGTTGAAGGGTCGCCAGAAACAGAGGACTCTGGACAGTTACTTCACCAGGCAGGGGTCTGGTGACTCTCAAGCTGGTCCTAGTGGCATTAAAAGACCAAAAAGGGAAGTAACCCCAGAGAGGGACTTGTTACCTGAAGTCCTTTTGGAGGGGGATTCCCCTTCCAACCACTAACTCCCTGCCCCTATCAGCAACTCTACCTTCCAGATGCCTGCAACTCTTCAATAAAGGTAAGTAAATGTATATATATATATATATATATAGTGGTACGTTATATTTTATTCAATGCTGTTCTGCCATTACCAACGATTATCTCCTTAGAAAGTTGAAATGACTAGTCCTTTAGACCAAATAACTTACAAAAGCATTTAAAATAAACTTACATAAGGTGAGTTTGGACCATGAACGGACCAGATATATATATTGTTTTAATTTAGATGTGAATATTTTGTGGAACGGATTAATTGTATTTACATTATTTCTTATGGGAAATAATGGTTCGAATTTCGTAAACTTTGTGTTAAGTACTAGCTCCTGGAACGGATTAATTACGATACTCGGGGGTCCACTGTATTATAAATACCTGGGACCACTTAGTACCTTGTGGGAGCACCAGCTAGAGCAAACAGCGCGGCAAACACCTGAGATTTACTATGTCATGTCGTATTAGCACTCCCCTTTTATGAAGAAAGTGATGGATGTGGCCACAAGTGGTCGAGGAAATATCAAAAACCTTGATAATAACCCATGTGAAACATCCTTTCATTTTTTATACTACTGGTAGTGTCATCCTGCCAGAATGCCCTATAACCTATGCCCAAAGTAAAGAGAAACGATTCTGGAACGTGTAATATGTATTCGGCAGGCTGACTGGCTGGCTGGCCGGCTGACTTTGGCTGTCTGTCTGTATCTGTCTCTGTCTATATCTCTGTCTGTCTCTCACATGTACACATAAGTAGTTATTATACATAGTGTAAATTATACCTAGGATAACCCAAAAGTTCCAGGCAAAATGCTATACAGTGCTTGTAGATATAAGACATAATAAGCATGACTGGGAAGTTATACGCATTTTCACTTCATCAGGAATCAGACGTGATGACCGAGACACACAGGCAGACAGAAAGACAGACAGACAGAAAGACAGATAAGCAGAGCTAGACAGACAGACATGGTTGTGTGTAACAGTGAAAATAAATAAAGCCAGGGTTCCTTGGATCAGTGCACGTTCATCAAGTGTCACTCCACTGCTGCACTGTCAGCAGTTTAGTGACACTCGTCTTACACGATGCTTCAAGGAGTTTCATATATACTCCAGCATGTCTAGAACATTGCTAAGACCTATAAATAGTTTGTATATATTTCTAGACATAGTAAATGACCAAGGCAGGTGACAATGTTCACCTGTCGGTATGATTGTGACTACAGTGGACCCCCGAGTATCGGCCGTAATCCGTTTCAGGAGCTAGGCCTTAACTCGAACTGGCCGAAAGTCGAACCATTATTTCCCATAAGAAATATTGTAAATACAATTAATCCGTTCCAGACACCCAAAAATATTCACAAAAAATTCATTTTTTAAAGAATAACTAGTATGGGCCAACAGGCCTGCTGCAGTGTTCCTCCTTTCTTATGTTATGTTCTTAAATTTATAAACTTACATTTAAAATAACATTTATTTACCTTTATTGAAGAGACTTGCTGGCATCTGGAAGATAGGGAGGAGGAGTGAGGGAGGGCTTACTGTTGGGAAGGGGAATCTCCCTCCATAAAGACTTCAGGTATCAAAGCCCTATCTGGGGGTACTTCCCTTCTTGGTCTTTTAATGCCACTAGGACCAGCTTGAGAGTCACTGGACCGCTGTCTCACAAAACTGTCCACAGTCCTCTGTTTCTGGCGCCTCTTTAACATGTTCCTGAAGTGCAATATGGCTCTGTCACTGAACTTGTTGCAGAGATGGCTTATTTCAGCTTGCTCAGGGTGGTATTTTTTAACAAATTCCTGCACCTTATTCCACACTGAACAAATTTCCTCACTTTCTTTACCACAGGGGTGCTACTAGGAAGCTTCTTTGGACCCGTGGTGACTTATTTCACAGTGACAATCAATAAACACAATAAAATTATTGTGAAATGTTTGAATGAGCACGTTGGGTAATGTTCACTCAATGGTAAACAAAGCTAGACTAGCTCACGACGCCTGCGCGGTGAGGCACGCAAGCGCGGTCAGGCAGGCAGGTCTGGTACATGGGCTGATATTCGGGGAAATGACCGATAGTCAGGGAAAAATTGGGCCAAAAAAAGCGACCAAAACTCGAGTTGGCCGAAACTCAGACTGGCCAATACTCAGGGGTCCACTGTATTTGAGTACATGTACTATTTCAGAACCTAATATTAGTGTCACAACGAAGATTGGCTATGAAATCACAAGAACTACTATAAATTGTAATTATCAGAACATAAAAATTATGTAAATTAAAATAAAAACGAGAAAAAAAGGTACAGTGGTCCCTCGGTTTTCGTGCATCTCCAAACTCGAACATTTATGTAAGTGTATTTTCGTAAGGGCTGTTGCAAGTGTATTTTTGGGGGTCTGAAATAGACTAACCTACGTGACATTATTTCTTAAGGAAGTAAATTCGTTCGGTAATGGCACTTGAGCAGCATTCTGGAATGAATTTTCGGCGAAAACCAAGGGACCACTATATCGGCAACACTTCTGCAAGCGGCAGGACTCGATGTTGCCATCAGGTGAGTATTCATTACCAACTTCGTGGTCTTATATTTCGGTAAGTACTGATCCTAAAAAAATTTTTTAGTCTTATTACACACAGAAAATTGCCCTCTTTATTTTTTTTTTTTTTCAAAATATTCAGAGCGCTGGACGAGTGAACGTAAATCTATGTTTAGGCAGTTTAAGGGCTAATGCCAAAATGTGCAGGGTTGTGAAAACAAGATACAGCTGAGGTCAGTGGTCAGTACGCTGAGGTCAGTGGTCACGTGTGGTCATACCTGTCCTAAGCTGTCTGGGAATTAGCGTAGGGTGTTACCGAGCACATGGCTTGCTGCAGTGTTTTAGAATCTCAGGTTGAAGTGTTGAAGAAGGAGGTTCTACTACTTCAGGAGGAAAATAGGAGGCTGAAGCTTCGCCTGGGAGTGAGTGTGAGATGGTTGGTGCTGGTAAGGATGAAATGGTTACCAACAGTGAGAGTGGCAGCCGCTTTAAGTGGCAAGTGGTTCACAATTCAGGAAGAAGGAAGATAAGGAAGGTTAATAGAGAAGATGTGAAGGTAGGAAATCGATTCTCTGTTCACCAGGACGAGTGTACTTCAGTGGTTAGTGAGGTTAAAGGTACCACTGACTCCCCTGCTAATCAAGGTAAGAATATTCTGATTGTGGGAGACTCTCAGGTAAGATATATGGACTGTGTTTTTTGTAACAGAGATAGGAAGGTCAGACAGAGGGTGTGCCTCCCAGGAGCTGGTGTTGGTGACATAGTCAGCAGGTTGGATAATATTGTGTCAGGTAATGGGAACAAGCCCATTATCTGTCTTAATGCTGGTGGAAATGACATTGGGAAGGGCAGAAGACAGGAGCTACTAGATAAGTACAGGTCAGCCATAGAAGTTGTTAGGTCTAAGGGAGGGATCCCAATCATATGTAGCATTTTGCCTTGAAAGGGAGTGGGCAATGAATAGATGTCTAGAGCAATTGGTATAAATTGCTGGCTAGACAGGTACTGCAAGGAACTTGCAATTCCATTCATTGATAACTGGGACAAATTCTATGGCAAACGTGATATGTATGCAAGGGATGGGGTTCATCTCTCTGGGGCTGGAGTGGTTGCATTATCCGATTTGATTGAGGGGGGTCATTGGAGACTTGTCTAAGACTTTAAACTGATAGATTATAGAGTTATGGGTGTTTGTGGGAAACAATCAGGCTGTAGTATTAGGGTTGGAAACAGCAGATATTACCAGGATACCTAAGGGATATGTTTAAAAGACAATATTCAAAATAAAGTTGCTAGTAAAGGCAAAGCAATTGATCAACAAACAAACAAAGAGAGATAGTAGAGGGAAATGAATGACTAGCTCCCTTAACCCTTTGACTGTCGCAAGCCCCAATCCTGAGTGCTCTCCTTTGTCGCAAAATATTCGAAAAAAAATTATTTTTTCATATCAAAATGTTAAGATTATTTTTCTGATTGTTTTCATCCTAAAAAATTTTTTTTTGCGATCAATACTTATTGAGATATGGAGGCGTAAAGTTGGCAGAAAATGAGCCGCGTATGGCAACAGCGGTGCATGCCGCTCACCGGTACACTTATATTTACTCCCATTCGAAGGTTTCTTGTATTTTCCAATATTTTTTTTTTTTTCCAAGTAACTTATGTGGCCTGTGAGACGAAAGTAAGGTGCTGTGTACATATATACACTCGTATGCAACACAATAACTCCACAAACATTATTATCATTATATTGTTTACAGAACTTGTTTACACCAACCAACAGTAAAAAAAATTGTTTATTACTATTGTTCTATAATATATATACACATATATAATGACTGGACACTTTCCATCAACTGAAATTAGCACTTCAAAGCTCCAAGCTATGTGTGTGTATGTATGTGTGTGTATGTGTGTGTGTATGTGTGTGTGTGTGTGTGTGTGTGTGTGTGTGTGGGGGGGGGGACATCTAAATTTGCTGAGTCAGGGTAAGGCAGCTGTCAAAATGACATATTATACCATTACTCACCACCCCCACACTGCCTGTCAACCTGTCTAACACAAAAGGGGACCCATGTCTTCTTCCCCACAACCTCCTTCCTTTCCTTCATACCTACCTTCCTAGCTTCCTTTCTTCCTTCATTCCTTCCTTTCTTTATGCCTTCCTTTCTTACATATTTCCTTCCTTCCTGCCTTCCTTTCTTCCTTCATTCCTTCCTTCCTTTATTTCTTCCTTCCTTTATTTCTTCCTTCCTTTCTTACTTCTTTTGTTCCTTCCTTCCTCTCATCTCTTCCTTCCTTCCTTCCTTTCTCTCTTTCTTTCTTTCTTAATTCCTTCCTTCTTCCTTTCCTCCTTCTTCCTTCCTTCCTTCCTCTCATCTCTTCTTTCCTTCCTTCCTTCCTCTCATCTCTTCTTTCCTTCCTTCCTTCCTCTCATCTCTTCTTTCCTTCCTTCCTTCCTCTCATCTCTTCTTTCCTTCCTTCCTCTCATCTCTTCTTTCTTTCCTTCCTTCCTCTCATCTCTTCTTTCCTTCCTTCCTCTCATGTCTTCCTTCCTTCCTTACTTTCTTTCTTCCTTCCTTCTGGTATCCTGGGCATTTCTTTCGGTCACAAACTCCTGAAAACCATGAAATTTATCTTCAGAGACACTTCCATCTGTGTTAGAGCTATCATTGAGGAAGAGAACAGCCCCAGATGCGCCAAGGAGTAAGATAATTCTTACCGCTAGGCATGCTGAACAAGGACTACTGAAATGACGTTCCCACAATGCACCACTGGCTGTCCGATTTTTTTTATACTGCGCACACTGACCACACAGATCCATTCTCTCACATGTAGGCCTACCAGCTTTCTCCTTCTTGATTTGAGGCCGCTAGAATTTAGGCGTCTAAATACGTCCGAAACATTGGCTCGTAAGACGTATATATACAACCGAAACAGTCAAAGGGTTAACTAAAATCCTGTGATCACATTTTACGTTAATACTAAACTACCCCCTTCTCTCATTTCAACATTTTTGCCTGTTTTCCTTCCAGAATTGTTCATTCAACATTACTGCTACACCATCTTTAGCATATTCAGACAACTAAACTTCAAATATATTTACTATTTTTATTATAATTCTTCTTCTTTCAACAAATCGGCCGCTTCCCACTGAGGCAGGGTGGCCCAAAAAGGAAAAAGTTTATTATAATTATTATTTTATATTTTTTTCTACTTTACACAAATATCCCAGATCGAAACATCATCATAAGTTTCAGTTTCTTATGTGTGGGTTATTTGTGTATTGTTCCTTTTCATTCTTTAAGAAATACATTATTATTATTATTATTATGATCATGTACTATTCTCCATGGGTAAGTAGAGAAGAATCTTTCCTCTGTAAGCCATGTATGTCATATGAGGCTACTAAAATGCTGGGATCAAGGGGCTAGTAATCTCTTCTCCTGTATAAATTGCTAAATGTAAAAAGAAAAAGATTATGAAAGCTTTTGTTTGTTTTTGGGTCACGCTGCCTCGTTAGGAGATGGCCGGTGTGTTAAAAAAAATTTAATACGTATTATTATTATTTGTATTATATATGGAGTAAGTTCTTTGATTGCTTCATATTTATTGTGAGCGTGTTAAGATAGGAGTGAATGGAAACGAATGGTTTTTGGGACCTGATGAGCTGTTGGAATGTGAGCACGGTAATATTTTGTAAAGGGATTGAGGAAAACCGGTTACTCAGACTTGAGTCCTGGAGGTGGGAAGTACAATGCCTGCACCTTGAAGGAGGGGTTTGGGATATTTGCTGTTTGGAGTGATATCTGAACTGTTGTATCTGAGCACCTCTGCAAAGACGGTGATTATGTGAGAATGGTGGTGAAAGTGTTGAATGATGGTGAGTGTTTCTTTCATTTTTTGGTCACCCTGCCTCGGTGGGAGAAGACCGATGTGTTGAAAAAATATATAGTTTATATTGACATCCATTTACTTAACTTCCTTTCTATACACAATATTATACAGCCTCTCCTCACCTAGTGACGTACACTTGTTTACCACACCTCGGACTTACGATGGGCTCCCTGACCAGTATTTTTTTTTTATTAACACATCGGCCGATTCCCACCAAGGCAGGGTGGCCCGAAAAAGAAAAACTTTAATCATCATTCACTCCATCACTGTCTTGCCAGAGGGGTAATTTACATTACAGTTATAAAACTGCAACATTAACACCCCTCCTTCAGAGTGCAGACACTGTACTTCCCATCTTCAGGACTCAAGTCCGGCCTGCCGGTTTCCCTGAATCCCTTCATAAATGTTACTTTGCTCACACTCCAACAGCATGTCAAGTATTAAAAACCATTTGTCTCCATTCACTCCTATCAAATACGCTCACGCATGCTTGCTGAAAATCCAAGCCCCTCGCACACAAAACCTCTTTTACCCCCTCCCTCCAACCTCTCCTAGGTCGACCCCTACCCCGCCTTCCCTCCACTACAGATTTATGTCTACATGTCCGAACCACCTCAACAACCCCTCCTCAGCCCTCTGGATAATAGTTTTGGTAATCCCGCACCTCCTCCTAATTTCCAAACTCCGAATTCTCTGCATTATATTCACACCACACATTGACCTCAGACATGACATCTCCACTGCCTCCAGCCTTCTCCTCATTGCGACATTCATCACCCATGCTTCACACCCATATAAGAGTGTTGGTATAACTATACTCTCATACATTCCCCTCTTTACTTCCATGGACAAAGTTCTTTGTCTCCACAGACTCCGAAGTGCACCACTCACCCTTTTCCCCTCATCACTTCTATGATTCACTTCATCCTTCATAGACCCATCTGCTGACATGTCCACTCCCAAATATCTGAATACATTCACCTCCTCCATACTCTCTCCCTCCAATCTGATATCCAATCTTTCGTCACCTAATCTTTTTGTTATCCTCATCACCTTACTCTTTCCTATATTCACTTTCAATTTTCTTCTTTTACATACCCTACCAAATTCATCCACCAACCTCTGCAACTTCTCTTCAGAATCTCCCAAAAGCAGTGTCATCAGCAAAAAGCAACTGTGACAACTCCCACTTTGTATTTGATTCTTTGTCTTTTAACCCCACACGTCTTGCCAAGACCCTCGCATTCACTTCTTTTACAACCCCATCTGTAAATATATTGAACAACCACAGTGACATCACACATCCTTGTCTAAGGCCTACTTTTACTGAGAAATAATCTCCCTCTCTCCTACACACACTAACCTGAGCCTCACTATCCTCATAAAAGCTCTTCACTGCTTTCAGTAGCCTACCTCCTATTCCATACACCTGCAACATCTGCCACATTGCCCTTCTATCCACCGTATCATACGCCATTTCCAAATCTATAAATGCCACAAAAACCTCTTTACCCTTATCCAAATACTGTTCATCTATATGTTTCACTGCAAACACTTGGTCTACACACCCCCTACCTTTCCTAAAGCCCCCTTGTTCATCTGCTATTCTGCTCTCCGTCTTAATCTTAATTCTTTCAATAATAACTCTACCATACACTTTACCTGGTATACTCAACAGACTTATTCCCCTATAATTTTTGCACTCTTTTGTCCCCTTTGCCTTTATACAAAGGAACAATACACGCTCTCTGCCAGTCCCTAGGTACCTTACCCTCTTCCATACATTTATTAAATAATAGCACCAACCACTCCAAAACTATATCTCTGCCTGCTTTTAACATTTCTACCTTTATCCCATCAATCCCAGCTGCCTTACCCCCTTTCATTCTACCCACTGCCTCACGAACTTCCCCCACACTCACAACTGGCTCTTCCACACTCCTACAAGATGTTATTCCTCCTTGCCCTATACACGAAATCACAGCTTCCCTGTCTTCATCAACATTTAACAACTCCTCAAAATATTCCCTCCATCTTCCCGATACCTCTAACTCTCCATTTAATAACTCTCCTCTCCTATTTTTAACTGTCAAATCCATTTGTTCCCTAGGCTTCCTCAACTTATTAATCTCACTCCAAAACTTTTTCTTATTTTCAACGAAATTTGTTGATAACATCTCACCCACTCTCTCATTTGCTCTCTTTTTACATTGCTTCACCACTCTCTTAACCTCTCTTTTTCTCTTCATACATGATGGTAGGATTGCTGGTGTCTTTTTTCTGTCTCATAAACACGCTGGATAACAGGTATATCTAGCTACTTCTACTTACATGTAGGTTACACTACACATGCATGCACATGCATATATATACATACACACATCTATGTTTTTCTTCTTTTTCTTAATAGCTCTTGTTCTTCTTTATTTCCTCTATTGTCCATGGGGAAGTGGAAAAGAATTCTTCCTCCGTAAGCCATGCGTGCCGTATAAGGCTACTAAAATGCCGGGAGGAATGGGCTAGTAACCCCTTCTCCTGTACACATTTACTAAAAAAAATGAATAAGAAAAGCTTTATAAAACTGAGATGTTTGAATGTGCGTGGATGTAGTGCGGATGATAAGAAAGAGATGATTGCTGATGTTATGAATGAAAAGAAGTTGGATGTCCTGGCCCTAAGCGTAACAAAGCTGAAGGGGGTAGGCGAGTTTCAGTGGGGAGAAATAAATGGGATTAAGTCAGGAGTATCTGAGAGAGTTAGAGCTAAGGAAGGGGTAGCAATAATGTTGAAGGACCAGTTATGGAAGGAGAAGAGTGAATATAAATGTGTAAATTCAAGGATTATGTGGATTAAAATAAGGGTCGGATGCGAAAAGTGGGTTATAATAAGCGTGTATGCACCTGGAGAAGAGAGGAGTGTAGAGGAGAGAGAGAGATTTTGGGAGATGTTAAGCGAATGTATAGGATCCTTTGAACCAAGTGAGAGAGTAATTGTAGTAGGGGACCTAAATGCTAAAGTAAGAAAAACATGTAGAGAGGGTGTGGTAGGTAAGTTTGGGGTGCCAGGTGTAAATGAAAATGGGAGCCCTTTGATTGAACTTTGTATAGAAAGGGGTTTAGTTATAGGTAATACATATTTTAAGAAAAAGAGGATAAATAAGTATACAAGATATGATGTAGGGCGTAATGACAGTAGTTTGTTGGACTATGTATTGGTAGATAAAAGACTGTTGAGTAGACTTCAGGATGTACATGTTTATAGAGGGGCCACAGATATATCAGATCACTTTTTAGTTGTAGCTAAAGTGGGAGTAAAAGGTAGATGGGATACAAGGAAAATAGAAGCAGTAAGTAAGAGAGAGGTGAAGGTTTATTAACTAAAAGAGGAGGCAGTTAGGGTAAGATATAAACAACTATTGGAGGATAGATGGGCTAGTGAGAGTGTAGGTAATGGGGTCGAAGATGTATGGAGTAGGTTAAAGAATGTAGTGTTAGAGTGTTCAGCAGAAGTTTGTGGTTACAGGAAAGTGGGTGCGGGAGGGAAGAAGAGCGATTGGTGGAATGATGATGTAAAGAGAGTAGTAAGGGAGAAAAAGTTAGAATATGAGAGGTTTTTACAAAGTAGAAGTGATGCAAGGAGGGAAGAGTATATGAAGAAAAAAAGAGTGGTTAAGAGAGTGGTCAAGCAATGTAAAAAGAGAGCAAATGAGAGAATGGGTGAGATGTTATCAACAAATTTTGTTGAAAATAAGAAAAAGTTTTGGAGTGAGATTAATAAGTTGAGGAAGCCTAGGGAACAAATGGATTTGACAGTTAAAAATAGGAGAGGAGAGTTATTAAATGGAGAGTTAGAGGTATCGGAAGATGGAGGGAATATTTTGAGGAGTTGTTAAATGTTGATGAAGACAGGGAAGCTGTGATTTCGTGTATAGGGCAAGGAGGAATAACATCTTGTAGGATTGCGGAAGAACCAGTTGTGAGTGTGGGGGAAGTTCGTGAGGCAGTGGGTAGAATGAAAGGGGGTAAGGCAGCTGGGATTGATGGGATAAAGGTAGAAATGTTAAAAGCAGGCGGAGATATAGTTTTGGAGTGGTTGGTGCTATTATTTAATACATGTATGGAAGAGGGTAAGGTACCTAAGGACTGGCAGAGAGCATGTATTGTTCCTTTGTATAAAGGCAAAGGGGACAAAAGAGAGTGCAAAAATTATAGGGGAATAAGTCTGTTGAGTATACCAGGTAAAGTGTATGGTAGAGTTATTATTGAAAGAATTAAGATTAAGACGGAGAGCAGAATAGCAGATGAACAAGGTGGCTTTAGGAAAGGTAGAGGGTGTGTAGACCAAGTGTTTGCAGTAAAACATATAGGTGAACAGTATTTGGATAAGGGTAAAGAGGTTTTTGTGGCATTTATGGATTTGGAAAAGGCGTATGATAGGGTGGATAGGGGGGCAATGTGGCAGATGTTGCAGGTGTATGGAATAGGAGGTAGGTTACTGAAAGCAGTGAAGAGCTTTTTATGAGGATAGTGAGGCTCAGATTAGAGTGTGTAGGAGAGAGGGAGATTATTTCCCTGTAAAAGTAGGCCTTATACAGGGATGTGTGATGTCACCGTGTTTGTTCAATATATTTATAGATGGGGTTGTAAGAGAAGTGAATGCGAGGGTCTTGGCAAGAGGTGTGGGGTTAAAAGACAGAATCAAATACAAAGTGGGAGTTGTCACAGTTGCTTTTTGCTGATGACACTGTGCTTTTGGGAGATTCTGAAGAGAAGTTGCAGAGGTTGGTGGATGAATTTGGTAAGGTATGTAAAAGAAGAAAATTGAAAGTGAATATAGGAAAGAGTAAGGTGATGAGGATAACAAAAAGATTAGGTGACGAAAGATTGGATATCAGATTGGAGGGAGAGAGTATGGAGGAGGTGAATGTATTCAGATATTTGGGAGTGGACATGTCAGCAGATGGGTCTATGAAGGATGAGGTGAATCATAGAATTGATGAGGGGAAAAGGGTGAGTGGTGCACTTCGGAGTCTGTGGAGACGAAGAACTTTGTCCGTGGAAGTTAAGAGGGGAATGTATGAGAGTATAGTTATACCAACACTCTTATATGGGTGTGAAGCATGGGTGATGAATGTTGCAACGAGGAGAAGGCTGGAGGCAGTGGAGATGTCATGTCTGAGGTCAATGTGTGGTGTGAATATAATGCAGAGAATTCAGAGTTTGGAAATTAGGAGGAGGTGCCGGATTACCAAAACTATTATCCAGAGGGCTGAGGAGGGGTTGTTGAGGTGGTTCGGACATGTAGAGAGAATGGAACGAAACAGAATGACCTCGAGAGTGTATAAATCTGTAGTGGAGGGAAGGCGGGGTAGGGGTCGGCCTAGGAAAGGTTGGAGGGAGGGGGTAAAAGAGGTTTTTTGTGCGAGGGGCTTGGATTTCCAGCAAGCATGCGTGTGCGTATTTGATAGGAGTGAATGGAGACAAATGGTTTTTAATACTTGACGTGCTGTTGGAGTGTGAGCAAAGTAACATTTATGAAGGGATTCAGGGAAACCGGCAGGCCGGACTTGAGTCCTGGAGATGGGAAGTACAGTGTCTGCACTCTGAAGGAGGGGTGTTAATGTTGCAGTTTTATAACTGTAGTGTAAAACACCTCTCTGGCAAGACAGTGATGGAGTGAATGATGACGAAAGTTTTTCTTTTTCGGGCCACCCTGCCTTGGTGGGAATTGGCCGATGTGTTAATAATAAAAAAAAAAAAAATACTCTTCCCTCCTTGCATCACTCCTACTTTATAAAAACCTCTCATATGCTAACTTTTTCTCCCTTACTACTCTCTTTACATCATCATTCCACCAATCGCTCTTCTTCCCTCCCGCACCCACTTTCCTGTAACCACAAACTTCTGCCTGGTGGCTTGAGCTCTTGCTTCACACACGGAGGGCCCGGGTTCGATTCCCGTCGGGTGGAAACATTTTGACGTGTTTCCTTACACCTGTTGTCATGTTCACCTAGCAGCAAATAGGTACCTGGGTTGTTAGTCGACTGGTGTGGGTCGCATCCTGGGGGACAAGATTAAGGACCCCAATGGAAATAAGACAGACAGTCCTCGATGACGCACTGACTTTCTTGGGTTATCCTGGGTGGCTAACCCTCCGGGGTTAAAAATCCGAAGAAATCTTATCTTAACTTATCTTAACGCTACATTCTTTAACCTACCTCATACATCTTCGACCCCATTGCCTGCACTCTCACTAGCCCATCTATCCTCCAATAGTTGTTTATATCTTACCTTAACTGCCGCCTCTTTTAGTTTATAAACCTTCACCTCTCTCTTACTTACTGCTTCTATTTTCCTTGTATCCCATCTACCTTTTACTCCCACTTTAGCTACAACTAAAAAGTGATCTGATATATCTGTGGCCCCTTTATAAACATGTACATCCTGAAGTCTACTCAACAGTCTTTTATCTACCAATACGTAGTCCAACAAACTGTCATTACGCCCTACATCATATCTTGTATACTTATTTATCCTCTTTTTCTTAAAATATGTATTACCTATAACTAAACCCCTTTCTATAGAAAGTTCAATCAAAGGGCTCCCATTTTCATTTACACCTGGCACCCCAAATTAACCTACCACACCCTCTCAACATGTTTCTCCTACTTTAGCATGTAGGTCCCCTACCACAATTACTCTCTCACTTGGTTCAAAAGTTCCTATACATTCGCTTAACATCTCCCAAAATCTCTCTCTCTCTCCTTTACACTCCTCTCTTCTCCAGGTGCATACACGCTTATTATAACCCACTTTTCGCATCCAACCCTTATTTTAATCCACATAATCCTTGAATTTACACATTTATATTCACTCTTCTCCTCCCATAACTGGTCCTTCAACATTATTGCTACCCCTTCCTTACCTCTAACTCTCTTAGATACTCCTGACTTAATCCCATTTATTTCTCCCCACTGAAACTCGCCTACCCCCTTCAGCTTTGTTACGCTTAGGGCCAGGACATCCAACTTCTTTTCATTCATAACATCAGCAATCATCTCTTTCTTATCATCCGCACTACATCCACGCACATTCAAACATCCCAGCTTTATAAAGTTTTTCTTATTCTTTTTTTTTTTAGTAAATGTGTACAGGAGAAGGGGTTACAGTGAACCTTCGGTGCTCGACGGCGTCGGAGCTCGTCCAAATCGGTGTTCAATGGTTTTTTTTACAATATTTTTGGCTCTGTATTAGGCGGCCACTCGGAGTTGGGCGAGTTGGCTATCCGTCCTGGACGCGTACGCGTGGGGCCATGGCCCAGCTGGGCGCCCAGGCACTCAGTGTGTTATTGTTTACAAGCGAGCGACCACTACCCACGCACCACCCACGCATTCATACCATATATATTGTCATTATTCCAGTGTTTTTAGTGCTTGCAACTGCTAAATAAGCCACCATGGGCCCCAAGAAAGCTCCTAGTGCCAAGCCTGTGGTAAAGAATGTGCAGGGAGTGAAGCATTCATGCAGGGAGTGTAACATTTATGCAGGGAGTGTAGCAAGGATGCAGGGAGTGTAGCAAGAATGCAGGGAGTGTAGCAGGCATGCAGGGAGTGTAGCAAGGATGCAGGGAGTGTAGCAAGGATGCAGGGAGTGTAGCAAAGATGCAGGGAGTGTAGCAAAGATGCAGGGAGTGTAGCAGGGATGCAGGGAGTGTAGCAAGGATGTAGGGAATGTAGCAGGGATGCAGGGAGTGTAGCAAGGATGCAGGGAGTGTAGCAGGGATGCAGGGAGTGTAGCAGGGATGCAGGGAGTGTAACAAGGATGCAGGGAGAGGATGCAGGGAGTGTAGCAAGGATGCAGGGAGTGTAGCAGGCATCCAGGGAGTGTAGCAAGGATGCAGGGAGTGTAGTAGGCATGCAGGGAGTGTAGCATTCATGATGGGAGTGAAGCAGGGATGCAGGTAGTGTAGCATTCATGCAGGGAGTGAAGCAGGGATGCAGGGAGTGTAGCATTCAAAGAAAAAGGCCAGTAACCCCAGAAAAGAACTTGCCACCTGCAGTGTTAATGGAAGGGGATTCCTCTTCCAAACACTAGCATACTACTCCATCTTCTCCCCTCCTCCCGAGTTGCACACATCAACAACTTTTCAATAAACGTAAGTGACATGTTATTGTACTATTATTTCTTAATTTTTCATAAAAATGTGTATAATTTAAGGTCAGAAAGTTCTAAAAAATATTTTATTTTAATACTTTTGGATGTCTGGAACGGATTAATTTTATTTCCATTATTTCTTATGGGGAAAATAGAATCCGGCCCTCTGGGACGGATTACCGACGAGAACCGGGGTCCACTGTACTAGCCCATTGCTCCCAGCATTTTAGTCGCCTTATACGACACGCATGGCTTACGGAGGAAGATTTTTTTTCCACTTCCCCATGGGCAATAGAGGAAATAAAGAAGAACAAGAGCTATTAAGAAAAAGAAGAAAAACATAGATGTGTGTATGTATATATATGCATGTGCATGCCTGTGTAGTGTGACCTACATGTAAGTAGAAGTAGCTAGATATACCTGTTATCTATCGTGTTTATGAGACAGAAAAAAAGACACCAGCAATCCTACCATCATGTAAAACAGTTTCAGGTTCCTGTTTCACAGTCACCTGGCAGGACGGTAGTACCTCCCTGGGTGGTTGCTGTCTACCAACCTGACCAGTATTCATATCTAAATACGTACAGTGGACCCACGAGTAACGAACAAAATTCATTCCAGAAGCCTGCTCAAGTGCCATTACCGAACGAATTTCCTCCCTTAAGAAATAATGTCAAGTAGGTTAGTCCATTTCAGACCCCCAAAAATACACTTACAAAAGCACTTACAATATTATACTTACATAATTGTACGATCCTAGGTAGTAGGTTGGTAGACAGCAGCCGCCCAGGGAGGTACTACCGTCCTGCCAAGTGAGTGTAAAACGAAAGCCTGTATTTGTTTCACATGATGGTAGGATTGCTGGTGTCTTTTTTCTGTCAAATAAACATGCAAGATTTCAGGTATGTCTTGTTACTTCTACTTACACTTAGGTCACACTACACATTCATGTACAAGCATATATATATACACACCCCTCTGGGTTTTCTTCTATTTTCTTACTAGTCTTGTTCTTATTTCCTCTTATCTCCATGGGGAAGTGGAACAGAATTCTCCCTCCGTAAGCCATGCGTGTCGTAAGAGGCGATTAAAATGCCGGGAGCAAGGGGGTAGTAATCCCTTCTCCTGTGTATATTACTAAATGTAAAAGGAGAAACTTCCGTTTTTCTTTTTGGGCCACCCTGCCTTGGTGGGAAACGGCCTACGTGTTGAAAGAAAGAATTGTACGATTTCCGGGGTGTTCGTAACTCGGGGGTCCACTGTACTGTATATTAGAGCTGATTTCCTGTATTCTGTTTATTTCAATATACAGTGGACCCCGGGTTTTGTAATTTATTCGTTCCAGAATGCTGTTCAAGTGCCATTACCAAACGAATTTATTCCCATAAGGAATAATGTAAATTAGACTAGTCCTTTTAGACCCCCAAAAATACACTTACAAAAGCACTTACAAAAATACTCTTACATAATTGTTTGAGTTTGGAGCATAACGAACACCGGGGGTCCACTGTACAATACAGTGGACCCTCGGTTAACGAATACCCCGGAAATCGTGCAATTATGTAAGTATAATTTTGTAAGTTCTTGTGGAAGTGTATTTTTGGGGGTCTGAAATAGACTAACCTACGTGAAATTTTTCCTTAAGGGAGTAAATTCGTTCGGTAATGGCACTTGAGCAGACTTCAGGAGTGAAGTTTTTACGAAACTCGGGGGTCCACTGTACACTACTGTATAAACATTTAAAAATATACCAGAAATGTTATAAATGGTGCATAGGTGACATTAAAACAATATCAAAGATGGTTGACACAAACTCACTACCACTATAGTATGCTCCTCCCTTAGCGACGAATTTGTTTAACGATGTGGTCTTAGGAACGGAACTCCGTCGTTAAGTGTGGAGAGGCTGCATAGAAAGTAGATTAATTTTTATTATGTACTGTATTTTGTGCAGGTGAAACCAGATATGCTTCAGCTGCGGGTCCCTGTTTGGGTGTCTGATATTGCATTTCTGGAGGAGAAGCACTGTGTGGCAGTCTCTTCTAGATATAAGCATGTAAGCTATTTTTAATTTATTTATGTTTAGTTAACTTAGTAGTGCCTCTTGGACATAATTTTTTGTTTGTTTGTTTGTGTTTTTTTTTTTTTTGGGGGATGGGGTCACCCCTACCTGAATGGGAGATAGTTGGTGTTTTTATAAAGCAATAATAATAATAATAATAATAATAATAATAATAATAATCAGTGGCTTGAGTCTCCCCAAATTCCCTCAGCCCTTCAAAGCCCTCCCAAAATAAAAATACATACTAATAATAAAGCCGCTTGAAAACAAGTCTCCTAGTCCCCCTTCCAACCAGATAGTGACCTCTAAGCCCCAGTTTAGAAACTGGTGTAGCCCCTGATAATGATAATATTATTATTATGGCTTCAATACTGTATTTCATTACCTAGGTGCGGCTGTATGATCCACAGAGACAAAGGAGGCCAATTCTTAGCTTCGAATGGGAAGAATCGCCACTTACATGTATAAATTCAGTGTCTTCTAACTGCAAGTGAGTTATATTATGTAGTATTTTATAATAAAACAAAACAGTTTATAAAATTGTTGAATTCAGCTTAAACCCTTTGACTGTTTCGGTCGTATACTATATACGTCTTACGAGCCACTGTTTTGGACGTATATATACTCACAAATTCAAGCGGCTTCAAATCAAGCGGGAGAAAGCTGGTAGGCCCACATATGAGAGAATGGGTCTGTGTGGTCAGTGTGCGCTGTATAAAAAAAATCCTGAGCATGCAGTGCATAATGAGAGAAAAAAAACTCCGACAGTTTTTTTGGATTAAAACGCCGTATTTGAGGTGTATTTTCGTATAGTATTTATGGTTGTATTCTCTTTTTTTATGGTCTCATTTGATAGAATGGAAAACATACTACAGAAATATAGATGATTTTGATTAGTTTCATGATGAAAACGACCTTGAAATTGAGCTCAAAGTAGGGAAAATGTTCGATTTTTGCAAATGTTCAAGAGTAAACAAATCACTGCACGCGTCCAATACACATCAATTGGCGAGTCTAATATTCTTTCACAAGTGCACTGATATTATTTATGCCATTTTTACAATAATGCAATAGTCTGCATAACGGTAAATCTTCTATTTTTTATGTGAATAAAAAATCAAAATAGCAAGCAAGAGTAATATAAGAGGGGCATAAAGACATGACTAATGAACAGATAACATTCTATTTTAGTGCCAGGAATGTCTGCATTGTTTATTCTGGACCCTATTTTGAAATTGCCAATTTCTGACCACTTTATTGGGTAGTTGAAATCGGTAAATTAGTGGTTTCTTGTACTCAATCAATAGAACAAATGGAGTTCTAAAGAAATAGCTATGAGTTTGGTCAACTGGAACAATGGAATTGGCTGAAAATAGGGCTCAAAGTCGGCGAAATTGCCGATGCGTATATATCGCCGAGATCACTAACTTCACGAGAGCGTAACTCCGTACGTTTTCAATCAAATTTCATACTTTTGGTGCCATTACCATCGGGAAAAGATTCTCTATCATTTCACAAGAAAAAAAAATTTTTTTTTTTTTAAATTTTGCGACAACAGGAGAGCACACAGGATTAGGGGTTGCGACAGTCAAAGGGTTAAAGCTGTTACTGATTCTCCTAAATTTGATATGTATATTCTTGAAGTCCTAGGTAGTAGGTTGGTAAACAGCAACCGCCCTGAGAGGTACTACTGTCCTGCCGAGTGAGCGTAAAATGAAAGCCTGTAATTGTTTTACATGATGGTAGGATTGCTGGTGTCTTTTTTCTGTCTCATAAACATGCAAGATTTCAGGGATGTCTTGTTACTTCTGCTTACACTTAGTTCACACTACACATGCATGTGTAAGCATATACAGTAGACCGTCATTTAGCAAGGTAGTTACGTTCCTGAAAACGCCGTGTTAGATAATTAAAAGAACTTATGGGAAAAATAGGGTTACGTTCCTGGGAGTCCCCAAAAAGCCAAACAAGTTTTTTTTAGACCAACAGATCTTGCAAAAATTGAAGGTGAATATGTAATTATTGTAGTTCATTGTCGTGATATATTCCTGCTTAAGACTACAAATGCAATAGAAATAATAGTATTTCTTACCGTAAATTGTGGATGGTTGTGAAGAGAGTGGATATGGATGGTGTGGCCCTACTGGGCTGAGGTGGATGGTTGTTGGTTGTCGGTAGAAGTGGATGGTAGAGGTTCTGGTACTAAAGTCGATGGTTGTATTGGAGTGTGCATAAATGCTGTAATAGATCTCTGGGCTCTTTTACCCTGCAGTACATTATACAGCTGACGGTAAGACGACATCAGCTGGTCTAGACCCAGTTTCAAAGCACTGCTTCTAGATTTGTTATTGTATAATTATACTATTACCATCAATAAATAATATCTACCTATCATATTTATTCCAGTATAATATTAGGTATAACATAAATAATGTAGAAGCATGATAAAGATGCATAAATTAATAAAAACTGACATATAGGTATTGAAGGGTGGGCGGAGCTGAGAGGGTGAAGGTGGAGCAGTGTCTCAGTTGCGCATGGACCATCATGGCGTGAGGATATGTTAGCTCACGGCACTATAAAGTACAGTGGACCCTCGCTATTTGAACACTCCAAAACTCACCCTCATTCCAGAATGCTATTCAAGTGCTGTTACCAAACTAATTTATTCCCATAAGGAATGATGTAAATTAGATTAGTCCATTTCAGACCCCCAAAAATACACTTATAAAAGCACTTACAATAATAAACTTACATAAAAGGGTGAGTTTTGGAGTGTTCGAATAGCAAGGGTCCACTGTATTGTAAAATAATACTATTACTATCAATAAAGGTTATCTACCTATCATATTTATTCCAGAATAATATTAGGTATAACATAAATATCGTAAAAGCATGATAAAGATGCACAAATTAATAAAAACTGATATTATAGAGGTATTGAAGGGTAGGCGGGGCTATGAGGGAGATGGGCTAGCAGTCTCTCAGCGTCAGTTACTCACGGACTACCATGGCGTGTGGAGGTCTGAGCTCACCGCACTAAAATATTCTATAATAATACTTATTATTACTATCAATACGTTATCTACCTATCATATTTATTCCAGAATAATATTAGGTATTCTAGGTAGTAGGTTGGTAGACAGCAACCACCCAGGGAGGTACTACCGTCCTGCCAAGTGAGTGTAAAACGAAAGCCTGTAATTGTTTTACATGATGGTAGGATTGCTGGTGTCATTTTTGTCTCATAAACATGCAAGATTTCAGGTACATCTTGCTACTTCTACTTACACTTAGGTCACACTACACATTTATGTACAAGCATATATATACACACCCCTTTGGGTTTTCTTCTATTTTCTTACTAGTTCTTGTTCTTATTTCCTATTATCACCATGGGGAAGTGGAACAGAATTCTTCCTCCGTAAGCCATGCGTGTCGTAAGAGGCGACTAAAATGCCAGGAGCAAGGGGCTAGTAACCCCTTCTCCTGTATACATTACTAAAGTTAAAAAGAGAAACTTTTGTTTTTCTCTTTGGGCCTTGGTGGGAAGCGGCCGATTTGTTGAAAGAAGAAGAAAGTAAAAGGGGAAACTTTCGTTTTTCATTTTGGGCCACCCCGCTTCGGTGGGAAACGGCCGACATGTTGAAAGAAGAAGAAGAATATTAGGTATAACATAAATAACGTAGCAGCATGATAAAGATGCCCAAATTAATAAAAATATGACATAGAGAGATAATGAAGGTTGGAGGCTGGGCCCAGCGTCAGCCAGCCTGCCCCACACACCAGCCAGGGTACTTCCCCACACACCAGCCAGGGTACTTCCCCACACACCAGCCAGGGTACTTCCCCACACACCAGCCAGGGTATTTCCCCACACATCAGCTAGGGTACTTCCCCACACACCAGCCAGGGTACTTCCCCACACACCAGCCAGGATACTTCCCCACACACCAGCCAGGGTACTTCCCCACACACACACGATTTGATTTGAGTGGGACTTGCGCATGAGTGAATAGAATTATTGAAGCTTATTGCTTGGGGAGCATTGAAAATTGGGTTGGGCAAATATTCTGTTAGTGGGATGGTTTGTGAAGGACCTGCGGGCTCAAAGTTTTTTTACCCTCCCGCGAACCGTGTAATATCATTTTTACGTCGTGTTAGATAATAATGTGCCACAATTCATCAATCGTGCAATACCCATAACCTGCAACATAATCTCGTGCTAAATGATGGTCTACTGTATATACACAGCCCTCTGGGTTTTCTTCTGTTTTTTTACTAGTTCTTGTTCTTATTTCCTCTTATCTCCATGAGGAGGTGGAACAGAATTCTTCCTCCGTAAGCCATGCGTGTCGTAAGAGTCGATTAAAATGCCAGGAGCAAGGGGCTAGTAACCCCTTCTCCTGTATATACAATGGTACCTCTACTTACGAGCAGCTCCCAACTCGAACAATTATGTAAGTGTATTTTTGTAGGTGCTTTTGTAAGTGTATTTTTGGGGGGTCTGAAATGGATTAACCTAATTTTCATTATTTCTTATGGGAAAAAATTCATTCGGTAGATGAGGAAGATGAGGCACCATAATGTTATACCAGAAATAACTCCTGGAAGCACCCTGGCTCAACAGGCACATACCAGGGAACTAATGAGGCTTTGTGAAAAGTACTCACTAAACCAACAGATAATTGATCCCACTAGAAATGAAAATACCCTGGATTTGATATTCACAAACAACGAGGAATTAATCAGAGACATAACAGTTACAAAAACAATATACTCTGATCATAACATCATAGAAGTTCAAACTAGTTAGGGAACTGCGGCACTAATGTTAGAGACGGAATGTTCAGTAAGTTTAATTTTAATAACCATAGAATTGACTGGGAAAAAATAAACCAAGAGCTATCAGACATATCATGGGAATCAGACATGAGCACCCTAAATCCCCAACAGTGCCTAGAGAAGCTGAATACAGAAGCACATACCATTGAGGAAACCCAGAAGAAGATCAGATATAGAGAGAGAGCGTAGGAGATGGTACAGGAGAAGAAAACGGGTTACTGAATTGCTGAAAAACACAGTTATATTGCAACAGAGGAGAGATAGCCTTAACCGAGAGATCACTGAATTAGAGCACAAACTTAAGATGTCATACCTGACAGAAGAAGTACAAAGGGAACAAAGAGCCATACAGGATATTGCAAGAAACCCAAAATATTTCTACTCCTATGCAAAATCCAAGCTAAGAACTACCTGTAGAATTGGACCATTATTGAGAGGAGATTCGTATATGGACGATGAACAGGAAATGAGTGAAATCCTAAAAGAACAGTATGAGTCAGTGTTCAGCAACCCACTAAATGACAGCAAGGTAGAAAATGCAGAAATATTTTTCACTCCAGCAGAAGGCTGCGCAGACCACCTAACCGACATTAGTACAAATCCCATAGATTTCGAAAAAGAAATGGCCAACATGCCCACTCACTCAGCACCTGGACCAGATTCATGGAATGCTTTATTTATAAAGCAGTGCAAAGTACCATTAGCAAGAGCCCTTATTATTCTGTGGAGAAAGAGCTTAGATCTAGGTGAAATTCCAGAGGCCTTTGCATAAGGGAGGTAGTAGAGCACTAGCTAAAAATTACAGACCAGTAGCCCTCACTTCTCACATCATAAAAATCTTTGAAAGAGTGATGAGACGGCAGATTACAAAGTTCATGGACCAGCACAACCAACATAACCCGAACCAGCATGGCTTTAGAGCGGGACGATCATGCCTGTCACAGCTGCTGAACCATTATGACAGAATTACGGAGGCATTGGAGGACGACCAAAACGCAGATGTGATTTACACAGATTTTGTAAAGGCGTTTGACAAATGCGATCATGGAGTGATAGCGCACAAAATGAGGGCCATAGGCATTACGGGAAGGTAGGCAGATGGATTTTGAGTTCCTAACACACAGAACACAAAAAGTAGTAGTGAACAGGGCAAGATCCAGCATCAGCGAGGTCAAAAGCTCAGTGCCCCAAGGCACTGTCCTGGCACCTCTGCTGTTTCTTATCCTCATAGCAGACATAGATAAAAACACCCAGCACACTTTTGTATCATCATTTGCAGATGACACTAAAATAAGCATGAAAGTCACTACGGTAGAGGACACTGAAAAATTACAGGAGGACATAAGCAGGGTCTTCCAATGGGCAGTGGAGAACAACATGATGTTCAATGGTGATAAGTTTCAGCTGCTTAGGTATGGAAAAAATGAAGAACTCAAAAGGAACACTATATACAAAACGCAAGAGGGTCACCACATAGAACGAAAGGAACACGTAAAGGACTTGGGAATAATTATGTCTGCTGATCTGTCGTTTAAAGACCATAACAAGACAAAGATCACAACAGCCAGGAAGATGACGGGGTGGGTATTGAGAACTTTCAAAACAAGGGAAATAATGCCGATGGTGACACTATTCAAATCGCTAGTGCTCCCCCACTTAGAATACTGCTCAGTGCTGACAGCCCCGTTCAGGGCAGGAGAAATAGCAGAGCTGGAACAAATCCAGAGATCGTTTACGGCTCACATTGAGCCATTGAAACATCTAAATTATTGGGAACGAATTCAAGTCTTGAACATGTACTCATTGGAGCGGAGGAGAGAGAGATACATGATAATATATACCTGGAAAGTACTTGAGGGCCTGGTCCCAAATCTGCACACTGCCATAACAACATACGTACTGGAGTGAGAGATATGGGAGAAAGTGTAAAATAAACCCAGTGAGGAGCAGGGGTGCGGTGGGGACAATACGGGAGCACTGTATTAACATCCGGGGTCCCAGACTATTCAACATCTTACCAGAAGATATCTGAAACATGGCTGGAACCAGTGTAGAAGCCTTCAAGAGGAAACTGGACAAATATCTTCACCAGGTGCCAGATCAACCAGGCTGTGATGGATATGTGGGGCAGCGGGCCTCCAGCAGCAACAGCCTGGTTGACCAGGCAAGCACCAGACGAGCCTGGCTCATAGATACTCTCGAAACTCTTCAAAGGTATATCAAAGGTACTTGAATAGCGGACTGGAACGAATTTTGCTTGTACGTAGAGGTACCACTGTATTACTAAATTTAAAAGGAGAAACTTTCGTTTTTCCTTTTTGGGCCACCCCACCTCGGGGATACGGCCGGTGCGTTGAAAGAAAAAAAGATTCTTGAAGTATTTATTGACATAAATAACTAAATGGGCCTCAACTTTGTAAAATCTGAATTATATAGCTCTAACTAATTGATGAAAGATCATGTACTGTTTAGCACTATAGCCAATAATAAATATCTGTATTTCAGTCAAGTCTTGGTAGGAACTGCTCATGGCAGAATAGGTCTGTTTGATCTGCGAGGGAAAAAACCTGAAGTTCCACTATTTGCATACAAAGGATTTGCTGGTGCTGTACGAGATGTTGTGGTTCATCCCAAGCATCCTTTTGTATTTTCCGTTTCCTTAGATCGTTTCTTACGAGTTCATCACTTAACAACACGAAAACTTTTGTTCAAGGTAAGATTTTGCATGTTTCAATTTATAATTTGTATTCTTAAACTCTTTATAAAGAAACAGTTTAGCAGTGTCTTATATTTTTATGCTTAAGTTTTATTAAATTAGAATATTAGTATGTATGCATTTTTGTTTTCTTAACTCAAGATAGGAATTAGACAAAATGAAATATGTACTGTATATCATTATGGAAAGATGAGCACCCTGTGTCTTGAGTTAGTCTGACCAAAAGGTATTATTGTATTCATGACAAATGCTTAACCGTAAGGGTCATGAGAGGGAATGGGAGGTAATCAGGTTTGATCCACTTGGTATCATTTGATAGAATGGAAGATATATAACAGAAATAGAGGTGATTTTGATTGGTTTCAGGACTGGAAGTACTCGCTTGAAATTGAGCTCAGAGTAGTGGAAATATTCGATTTTTGCTGGTGTGTATTCCAGAGTACACAAATTATGTCACTCGTCCAATAAGCGTCCAACTGGTTGGTCTAATACGCATTCAGGAATGTGCTGACATTATTTATACAATTATTACAATAATGCATAACAGTAAATCTTCTATTTTTTGTGAATAAAAATTCAAAAAAGGAATTCACGTGTAAAGCCTGGGAACATAAATAATGAACAGAGGAAATGTTATTTTAGTGCCAAGAATGCCTGCATTGTTTATTCTGGACTCTGTTTTGAAATTAGCATAGTATTTTGAAATTTGTGTGAAATTGGCCAAATTACTAATTATTGATCACTTTATTGGGTGGTTGGAATAGTTGATTGGGTGGTTTCTTGTGCTCAATTTATAAAATCCAGACATGCTAGCAAAATAGCTAAGAATTTGGCCAACTGGAATACTTCGAAACTGTTCTTCTTCCTACTATTGATGTGCGCCCTTCACTCTGGCTCCGCTATGTAGATGACATCTTTGCTCTTTGGCCTCATGACTCTAGTCTCTTCCTATCATTTCTTGATGCTCTTAATAATCTTTCCTCTTCCATTAAGTTTAAAAGCTGAATGGGAATCTAATTCCTTGCTTCCTTTCCTTGATGTTCATGTCCGCTCAGTTACAGGTTTTGCCTTTTCCGTGTACCGCAAGCCTATGCACAGTGGCATGTACATTCAATACTTTTCTTATCATGCTTCCTCTGTCAAAAAAAGTGTTCTTATCTCCCTCTTTCTCCGTGCTCTCCGCATTTGTGATCCTCTGTTCCTTGAAGTAGAAATTTCCACTCTTCATAATTCATTTTCCCATCTTGGCTACCCTTCCCATTTCATAGACTCTGCCTTCTCACATGCTAAATGGACTTTCTTCTCTCCCAAACTCTTTACTCCTGGGAACTCTCCTGTCCTCTGTCTTCTCTACATTTCCGGTCTCTCTAATCTCAACAGCTCTCTCCGTTCCTTAGACATCAAACTTACTTTCCACCAGACTAACACTTCGCACTAATCTAGTTCATACCTCTCCTCCCTCTATATTATTATTATTATAATCAAAAGAAGCTCTAAACCACAGGGGTTATACAGCGCGGCTCCTCCCTCTATAGATGCTCCTGGTGTCTACTCTATTTCTTGTTCCTCCTGTCCTCTTCAGTACTTTGGAGAAACCGAGTGATCTCTTTCTGACTTAGGGAGCACAATAATAGTGTTAGACTTGCCGACACCAATAATGCTCTTTTCTGTCATGTCAGAGATTACAGTCATCCTATTGATTGGTCTTCTGCTAAAACTGTTTACCCTACGTCCAACTTTCACAGTCGTCGTCTTGTTGAATCCTCCCTTATACACAATTTTCCTTGTATGAATCTGAGTCCTGGCTTCGTCTCTGTTGATGCTTTCCTTTCCCATTACATTGTTAAATGCTCCAAACTTCAGAACACCCGTAATATAACCTGATTCTTTTTTCCCTTCTCCCTCTTCCCCTTTCCTCTTTCTTCTTTCTCCTCTGTGTTTTCTTTCTTTTGCCTTGTTTATGTGGTTCATTATTATCTTTTACCCCCTCTGTGTTCTTGCCCCTACCCAATGTGGACCACTATCTCCCTTGCAGTGCTCCTCTTTCTTAATATTTGACTGACTCCACTACTACTACTACTACCATCACTATTACTCCTCCACCACTTTCTCTTGTTCCTGCCCCTGTTGGCTGCCTATATAAACTCCCTCCCTCCCTTCTTTTTGTTAGTGTGACTTTGTAAATGGTCCAAGTCGGACTGAAACGTCATCGTAAGCTCTTCTCTTCTATATGCGGGTTATTTGTGTAGTGTGTGTGTTTTTTTTTTTTTAAATTCCTGGACACTGTGGACAGTTTTCAGATCGGGGGGTCTGGACACCGAAAGGGTTAATCCCACACCTTCTGCCGACACCCAGGCATTCACTTCTCTTACAACCCCATCTATAAATATATTGAACAACCATGGTGACATCATGCATCCCTGTCTAAGGCCTACTTTCCAGAATGCTGTTCGAGTGCCGTTACCGAACGAATTTATTCCCATAAGGACGAATGTAAATTAGATTAGTCGTTTCAGACCCCAAAAAATACACTTACAAAGGCACTTACAAAAATACACTTACATAATTGTTCGAGTTGGGAGCTGTATGAAAACCAAGGGTCCACTGTACTCTAACCTGAGCCTCGCTATCCTCATAAAAACTCTTAACTGCTTTCAGTAACCTACCACCTACTATATACACTTGCAACATCTGCCACATTGCTCCCCTATTCACCCTATCACATGCCTTGTCTAAATCCATAAATGCAACAAAAACTTCTTTACCTTATCTAAATACTGTTCACCTATATGCTTCACTGTCAACACTTGGTCTACACATCCCCTACCCTACCTAAAGCCTCCTTGTTCATCTGCGATCCTGCTCTCCATCCTACTCTTAATTCTTTCAATAATAACTCTACCATACACCTTACCAGGTATACTCAGCAGGCTTATTTCCCTATAATTTTTGCACACACTTTTGTCCCTTTTGTCTTTATACAAAGGAACTATACATGCTCTCTGCCAATCCCTAGGACCTTTCCCTCTTTTATACATTTATTAAAAACACCAACCATTCCAAAACTACCCACCTGCTTTTAACATTTGTCTTGATCCCATCAATCCCACCTGCTTAACTCCCTTTCATTCTGTCTACAGCCTCATGCACCTCCCCCTCACTCTTAACTTCTTATTTTCAGGTAATTTAATGTACTGAATTAGTTTATTTTGAGTATGTTTGGTCGTGTCATTAATGCAATTTGTCAATGTCCAGTAGTACATAGTGCAACAGATTTTCACTGAAGTGGACCCCCTTTTGCCCTTTTTAGTCCATTACACTGAGGTATCATTGTACATGTATATGCATTTATCAAATTAAAGCCAGTAACCAAATGGTTGATAATAAGGCACTGTTGCAGGGAACTTCTATTGCTACTACAAAGTTTTATCCAGGGCCAGATTTTATCAAGTAGTCTATTATGGAATAATTAATTGTAACTTAATTTTAAGTTTGCCCATAATGCTCTGCATATAAGGGGCTTTTGGCATGTACACCCCATTCCTACAACTTGTACATCTTTGTATCATGTCACAATAAACTATTATTATTACAGTGGACCCCCGGTTAACGGCCTGCTCCAAACACTAACAATTATGTAAGTGTATTTTTGTAAGTGATTTTGTAAGTGTATGTTTGGGGGTCCAAAAGGACTAATCTAATTTACATTATTCCTTATGTTAATAAATTTGTTCGGTAACAGCACTTGAACAGCATTCTGGAACGAATTATGGCCGTTAACCGGGGGTCCACTGTTTTATTATTATTACTACAGACAACAAGCAGCCCCCCACCCCAGGGGGGACACCACAGCATCTGGTTTAGGAAGATGGAACAAAATGCAGGATCCTGGAAGTGGCCTTGTACCAGACACTTGCTCTTGGACCTTTCTCATACCCCCCACCTTGAATCTCTCCTACTACTGTCTAGATTTACCACAGGGTTCTTGTTTGCCTAACAAGCCAAATGAACAATGACAATCAGTTGCAGGTTTCCCCTGCAACTGATTGTCTTTTCATCTACTTGTTGGCTTATACAGTGGACCCCAGTGTTCGTAGTCATCAGAGTTCGTAATATTCGGTGTTTGTAACGTTTTTTCGTAAATATATTGGTTTGGTGATCGTAATTCGTCCCAGACGCGTATGCCTGGCTCGAGAGGCCCGACACACCATTCTCAGTTAGTGTGCCATTGTTTACCAGCGAGTGACAGTCACCTCACGCGTTCATACCATACATTTCGTAATTTTTCCATTGTTTTTAGTGCTTGCAACTGCTAAATAAGCCAACATGGGCCCAAAGAAAATTCCTAGTACCAGCCCTGTGGTAAAGAAGGTCAGAAACATGGTAGAACTAAAAAAAAAGAGATCATTGCAAAATATGAAAGTGGAGTACGTGTCGCTGAGCTGGCCAGGCTGTATGGCAAAGCCCATACAACCATCGCTTCCATCGTGGCCAAGGGAAATGAAATCAAACAATCTGTTGTTGCGAAAGGTGCAAGTATGGTCACAAAACAGAGATCGCAAATACTGGAAGATGTGGAGACTTTGTTGTTGGTGTGGATCACCGAGAAAGAATTAGCAGGAGATAGTTTTACGCAGGCGATAATATCTGAAAAAGCAAGGCAGTTGCATGAGGATCTCGTCAAGAAAATGCCTGCAACAAGTGCTGAAGTGACCGAATTTAAAGCCAGCAAAGGCTGATTTGGCAGATTTAAGAAGCGTAGTGGCATACACAGTGTGATAAGGCATGGTGAGGCTGCCAGTTCTGACAAATGTGCGGCTGAAAAATATGTGGAGGAATTTAAAGACTATGTAGAGGCTGAAGAATTCGTCCCCAACAAGTGTTCAGTTGTGACGAAACAGGCTTGTTTTGGAAGAAAATGCCAAACAGGACCTACATTACACAGGAGGAAAAGGCACTGCCAGGACACAAGCTTATGAAAGACAGGCTAACTCTTAAACTCTTATGTTGTGTAGTAATGCTAGTGGGGATTTCAAAGTGAAGCCTTTACTCATGTATCACTGAAAATCCCAGAGTGTTCAAGAAATACAGTGTTGCCAAGGCTAATTTGTGTGTGATGTGGAAGGCTAACACTAAGGCATGGGTCACGAGGGACATTTTCCTTGATTGGTTCAACTAAGTGTTTAGCCCCAGTGTGAAGAAATACCTCCTGGAAAATAAATTGGAACTCAAGTGCCTCCAGGTAATGGACAATGCTCCTTCTCATCCTCGAGACTTGGAAGATCAAATTGTGGAGGAGTTTAGTTTCATTACAGTGAAGTTCTTGCCCCCTAATACCACTCCTCTGCTCCAGCCCATGGACCAGCAGGTCATTTCAAACTTCAAAAAACTGTACACCAAAGCAATGTTTCAAAGATGCTTTGACATAACCTTGGACACTGAATTGACTCTAAAAGAGATTTGGAAAGATCACTTCAATATCTTCCATTTCATAAACCATATAGGGAAGGCTTGGGAGGAAGTGACCTCCAGGACTTTGAACTCTGCTTGGAAAAAATTGTGGACAGTGTCCCAGAGAGGGATTTTGAAGGGTTTGGGGTTGACCCTCAGAACCGTGAGCCTGTTGTGGAAAAAATTGTGGCACTGGGGAAGTCCATGGGGTTGGAGGTTAGTAGCGAGGATGTGGAAGAGTTGGTGGAGGACCACAATGAAGAGCTAACCACTGAAGATCTGCAAGAGCTTCATCTGCAACAGCAACAGATCACAGCTTGGGAAATTACTTCAGAGGAGGAGGAAGAGAGATGGAAGACGTTGCCTTAAGGAGATTTGTGCCAAGTGGACTGATGTGCAAAGATTTATGGATCATTTTCACCCTGACAAAGCTGTTGCAGGCCATGTTGGCAACATGTACAATAACAATGTGGTGTCCCATTTTAGGCAAGTTTTAAAGAGATGCCAGACACAGAACTCTCTGGACAGTTATTTTGCGAGACAGGGGTCCAGTGACTCTCAAGCTGGTCCTAGTGGCATTAAAAAACAAAGAAGGGAAGTAACCACAGATAAGGACTTGTTACCTGATGTCTTTATGGAAGGGGATTTCCCTTCCAAACATTAACAAATTTTCCATCCTCTCCCCTCCTCCACACATCAACAACTCTTCAATAAAGGTAAATGTCATGGTTTTCTTGTTTTATTCTTCATGTCTCATTGTTTTCTGTGTAATTAAATGTATATTTAATATAGAAAAAATATTTTATTTTATTACTTTTGGGTGTCTGGAACGGATTAATTGAATTTCCATTATTTCTTATGGGGAAAATAGATTCGGAGTTCGTAATATTCAGTGTTAGTAACTCCCTCTGGAACAGATTAATTACGAAAACCGGGGGTCCACTGTACTATCAATCAAGCAACTGAATGGGTGACCATGTAAACATAACCTTGCTCTTGTCTAGGAGGAAACACAAGCTACAGGTTTCCTGTCCCTAACAGAATACAGTATACCATTATTATAATTATTATAATCAAATAGAAGCGCTAAACCAATACAGTATACCAAAAATACCAATTACTTATAATTTTTTTTTTTTTTTTAGGAGTACCTGAAGTCGAGGCTAAACTGTCTCCTGGTGACAGATGATTTAGATGTTGATGATTTCATCCCACCCATCCAAAAGCCAGGAAAACGAAAAATGAAAGTCAGTGAGGCAGAACCAGCCAAAAAGCCAGAGTTAGCAAATTCAGAGATTCCCGATAATGACTGGGAATCATTGACTAAATGAGTTTTGAGTTATACACGTGGAATTTTTTAGGGAGTTAGATTAATTAATTGTACAATTTTTACAGTAAGGTTTTTGCCTGTTAAAATAAATTTATTAATAAATGCTTAAATTATTAACTAGTATTATAATCCTCAGTTTACCAAAGTTTCTAGGATTAAGAAAGTGCCACAGCCACCCCAACCTTCGACAGCAAGTAGCCCTATCATTCAGCAGCCATCAACATCAAGGCAAGACTCTCCACCAGCAACAAGAATAAGATTTGTTGAGGGCTCATATGATGAGGATCCATCATCCCCTTCAGCCTTCCTTCAATAATTACCTGCAACATCACCACAACTCCAGAATGCAGGCACTGCCCTTCCCACCTCCAGGATTCATGTTCATCTAATATCCTGTGCATTACTAAAAAAATTTAACACAAAAATTAACAGTATTGTACTCACCAGAAATGGGCTACCTCTTGGGCTGGGAACTTCAGGTGAAATAACTTTTTTTTTTTTTTCCTTGCACAGCAAGACATTGGTGGAGGGAGGAATTCAAAGAGCTCCTACTAAGTACATTACATTAAAACATATTTAGTTGCAACTTCCAGGCCATTTAAAAAATTCCAAAATCAATAAGTAATGCTTGTTAGAAAAAAATTGTGTAGTACCTTCATCTCTAAAGGCTTACTTTAGTTTTTCCACTCTCACAGGCCAGCTCTGGACCAGACTTGTCTGATGCAATCACATTATTTCTGACTTTTAAAGTTAGAAATTCGAATCCCAAATTGTTTAACAGCAGACATCTTTACATTTTTTAATTATTATTATTATAATCAAATAGAAGCGCTAAACCATTTACATTTTTTAAGTGCTGGTAACACCATCACTAAAATATTCTCTTTCTGCAAATTTGTTTGGCAATGAGTGCAGCATACCATCTTAGCTTTGTATATGAATTTAATGTTTGTAGAGTGAAGGGTGACTCAGTATGCATACATAATCAGGAATGAATGAATAAGGAACACCAATACAATTATAATAATGCTGCAATTGACTACTAACAAGTATTTTTTTTTTAACTAGTAGTCTGCCACCAAGGTAGGGTGACCCCAAAAAGCAGCACTTTCACCATCACTCACCCATTATCATCTTGACATTACAACTCAGATGTCACTCCAAACTGCAGTATCCCTACCCCTGCTTCAAGGTTCAGACACTACTTCCCACCTCCAGGACTCAAGTCAGGCTAACTGGTATTATTATTATAGTCCTGGAGGTGGGTAGTACAGTGCCTGTGCTCTGAAGGACAGGAGGCAAAAAGGCAGTTTGGAAGGGCATCTGAACTAGTGTTGGTGCACCTCTGCCAAAATGGTGATGGTGAAAGTGTTTTTTCCTTTTTTTCATGTCACCCTATCTCAGTAGATGCCTGGGGTTCCAAAAAAAAAAAAATGTTCATGGGAAGTGTTAAACCCTTAAGGGTCATACAGCACTTTGGGAGTGGGAAGCAATCAGGTTTGATATGAGAGAGTAGTTCCAGTTCCTGAGATTACAAGTCATTCACCAGCATCAAGGCCACCCCCACTCTTTTGAAGAAAATGGTACTGGCAGTGTTTCAGGATCTGTGACATACCAAGTCTTCCTCCACTGTGAGAGTGGCCAGATAAGGAACTATTAGTGGTAAGCAGAGTAAGTTTCCCATAGTATGTAATGGTTTTATGAGAAACCAAGGCCAAACAAATAATTACTTTCTCAAAAATGACCAAAATAATTCTCCAGAAAACTCTCAAATTACACATGGATTTCAAAGAGGATAAAATTATTACTAAAATATTTATTCAAAGGTGAACTTACAAACTGGTCAGCAACATGTTTGACTTGACTTGGACTAGAAGCTTTAATTAAATAAGGAGTACAACATAAGTTTGTGACATTACAAAATTGTAAGTAATGGCAATTCAGATTGATAATTTTGTTAATAAGATTCAAGATACAGTAAATATCAGTTTCATATATAAATTACACTTAGTGCTACATCTTAAAAATATCTAAACATCAACATTACTATTCCCAAAAGCAGAGCTCTCACTGCCATTCACTTGATTCATGAACAAGCTCACTTCATTAACTGCTACCAAAGCATACTTACAGACACTCGAATATACATGATACACAAAACTTAAATAATGGCAAATAGCAAAACTAAAAAAAAAAAAAAAAAAAATAGACATCTTTCTTTTCTTCAGTATGCATTAATGCACAATCCCATATACATACTTTCATAAATCCATTTACTCAAATGTACATAAGTACAATATACATATATTTATATACTGCATGTCCATATACACACATACTAATATGTATACATTTGCATGGACAATCTAAAGTACAACATAATGAAAATACTGTATTAAATTTCCTGTTATATTGCAATTAAAGTAAACCCTTTATATAATGGACTAATTGGGGAAGTGGGTGGCCACTAATGGTAGTTGTGGTGGATAGAGAGAAGAGATTGTTTTGCTGTGATTGTAACAATAATGGACAATTGTGTAACTAACAGACTAGATTTTCGTCCATTGTTTCCAACTAATCGATCCAGTGGATTTTGCTCCATGTTTCCGAAGTTCGTTATACACAGGCCTGTTATATGGAAAGGCTACTGTGTTTAATTTTTGATAAATTTTTTAAATTTTCATTTAAGACACTTGTACTAATAACTGTGTGGTTATTGCAACTATTTTATAAATGTTTAACTTTCTGTACAATCATATGTAGCAAATCTGAATAAAGCGTATATTCCTATCTTAACTTTTCCATTAATGTTTTCTTTCATTTGAGATTGTTTTTCCCTTACTTTTTGGATGGTTTCTAAAAATTTTCTCCATACATTTTAGCAAACTGATTAAGTTTTTTAGACAAACTTTTTTTTTAACACTTGCCAAGTAATTCTACATACAGTACTGCATCATGGCTTACTTATCACATGTGGAGAAATGGCAAAATTGTTACACTGATACATCCATCAACAGGATATGGCCATCTCAGCAAGGACATGGAATGGGTAAGAGGATTATTATAATCAAATAGAAGCGCTAAACCAAAGGATGGGTAAGAGGAAAAGAATACCATAGCAGAAAAGAGCAGCTACTCAAATCACAATGTGATGGTACAAGAATTATTACTATTATCATTATTAAGTCACAAAATACATTCAACCCATATGGTTTAATGGGGTAAGCACTCCCTTTTTTCACTGAAGGTTCATTCCTGTGTCTATGCACATGGCACGATCTGTTTTTCTTCCACCTTCACATTGCTCTTTCAGTGAATACTGATTTTCTGTTTTTTCCTATACAGTTTTTTCATTCACCTTTTTCCATAAGAACTGATGCAGTAGTTACTGTCCAAGATAAGTGAAATGGTATCCTAAGGACATTTGACAGTGATATTCATTATACTTGTTGCCTCTTTATTTTTATTAATTATCACAGGAAAAATAAAGACCTCTTCAAGAACAAACAAATCAAGACAAAAATCACACGTCCTATAAACTTTTCTATAATAAAGTCACCGTTTTGCTTTAAATTTTTGCAATTATATAACGTATAGTAATAACGTTTCGTGTAGTGGTATCCTACGGCTTACTTGCATGTCTGAAATGCTAACACTGCAAATATTTAATGGTGTAATGCACAGTGAAGCCCAAACCCATAAATTAGCATTGTATCACAAAAAAAATGAAAAAATTATAATATGAAGTAGTGTATATCCGCTTGGAAAGTTTTAATTATTTAAAATGTGAAAAAATTCTAAAAGTGCCTATTGGTCATCCAACAGATATGTACGAGTGTTAAATAGGAGTGGAGGCAAGTGGGTTTTATGATTTGATGTGATGTTGGAGTGTGAGCATAGTAACAATTATGAAGGGATTCAGAGGACACTGGTTAGCCAGATTTGAGTCCCCCTGGGACTCAAATCTGGCTAACCAGTGTCCTCTGGTTGGGGGTCACCTACTTCGGTGGGAGACGGGTGGTGTTAAAAAAAACAAAAACAAAAAAATGCACACCACCCATACACACCCACACTCGCATCTGCATCCAAACCTGTGCACCCTCCCCCCACACACACAACCCCTCACACACAAAAGGTAAATTGTTGCTTGAATTCAACTCCAGGAAATGTAAGGTTATGAAAATTGAGGAAGGGGGCCAGAAGACTGGACACAGAGTATAGACTCTGGGAACAGAGGCTGCAGACCTTATTCAAAGAGGACCTGGTAGTAAGCACAGGGCCTACCATATTTCCAGGAACTTGCATCAACCAAATAACCTCTAGTGTGTATGCTTCACTGGCAAATCTGAGAGTGGCCTTCAGGAATCGCAAGTCATTCCATGTGCTTTATACAACATATGTCAGGCCAACCTTCAAGTATGCAGCACCAGAATGAAAACCACACCTTAGGAAACATACTAAGAAACTGAAGTACAGAAGTATGCAACGAGACTAGTTCAAGAGCTAAAGGGTACAAGCTATGAAGAAAGAATGAAGGAATCAAGCCAAGTGACCCTGGAGGACAGAAGGACCAATGGGGACATAACATACCAAATACTAAAGAGGAACTGATAAAGCACAGGAATAGGCTGTGTTAAAGGTGAGAAACAGGTACTTGAGGGACACAGCTGGAAATTTAAGACACAGACAAGTCACAGGGATGTCAGGAAATATTTGTCTCGGGTGGTCAGAAAGTGAAATGACCTCAATGAAGAAGTGGTGGAGGCAGACTTCACATATAGTTTTAAGAATAGGTTTGACAAGGCTCGTGAGGCTATGAGAGAGCAAATCTGGCAAATGTTGAGAAGCAGTTCTAAGGTTCGACTCCTGTAACCACACAGAGCAAGCACGCATACAAATTTATACACCCACACACACGTATGTACACATACCATACTTGCATACCACCCCACCCACACCCACATATATACATGTGAACAGCATTATGAGTAGGCATGCACTTACAAATGAGCTTATACACTGGCATACATGCACAAAATTTAAATATGTTAACCACTTTGTTGTCAACTGCTGGATATTTTTTATGTATTGTAACCTTAGTCTAATCATTTGGGAAAGTCTTTCTACTAAACTGTAATTTTTAACAAAAATACAAAATTTCTTACTCCTCTCATGCATTTTTATAGATACATTTGCAATAGATACTCTAATATATTATGTACATATTTAAAATGTACACTGCAACATATTGTATATATCCTGAGCAGCATAACCCTGGATACATTCTCAAGATCAAATATCCTGCTGCAAAAAGTGATAGCCAAAAAAAAAAAAAAAAATGATGTCAATGCACAAGCCTCGTGACCACGGTTCATGCCATTCACCAGAGGTTTGACATGCACGACTCATTAACAGGGTGGGCAAATCCTGAGTGCAAAAATGATAACTCTGTTACAGTTGCCTTTATATAGTTTTCAACAACTTTGATTGTTATTGCATTATACCAAAGATATACTGTAATATGTTCAAATGATGGTGGACATTTTCCTGGCTAACACTTTGATGCAGACTTTGCATAACTCTCACTAAGTATGTTCTCCTTGAGGAGGGCAAAAAATCATTGTTTAAAACTAAAGCTAGTTTCAATCCTTGATTAAACAGAGTAAGCAATGGAAAAAGGTATATTTACTATACAATATGACTTCTGATAAATTAAATGACATCAACAATACAGAGAATTAGTAATGTTTATTGCACGCAAAATAATTTAACATCAGAAATTAATTATAATATGAAATAATATTTTGTTCAGATTCACTACTGGTAGTGCATGAAATAACTATTAGTACTGTACTAGATCAGGATATACACACTGATGAATATCCATTCTGAAAATGAGGAGCCTTAAAAATACAAAATTTGTATAAACAAATTTTCCAAAACAAAACAAAACGTAAAATCACTTTATTTTGATTCCACACTATTAGCTTTTGTTTGGACAAAGAATATGCTCTATTTTTAATAACTCCAAAGTAGATAGAATTACAGAATATGCCAAAGAAACACATTAATTAAAGTCTCATGGCACACATCATTAGGATCTTGTATTCATTCTCAACTGCATTATCTATTACCTTTACCTCTGATGAGTTCCGAGAGTTTTTCTACTTCCAGAGGCTGGCCTATGGCCAGGCCAGGCTGAAATAATTTAATCTAGTTCCAATTCCATGACTTTTGCATATCCTACCTAGAGAAGAAATAATTCTTAAGCTTAAAAAACTCAAGAAGCCTTTAACTGTATCATCAGACTTATTAAAATAAATGATAATACATTTTACAAATTAAAACAGACTGCTTCAGATTTGAAATAAACATTTAGTAATTCCAATGCAGTCATGGCTATGTTTTAAATTATGGGATTGCTTTGTAAGTTCTTTTATGACCAAGTTCTCAGTAATCAACAGCTTTCTGATTACTTTAGGTATTACAAGAAATCTCATCTCCAAGATTTTCATGATGAAGATGTTTTCGTGTACTGTACTATCTATTCCCAATTATATGGTTCTCACCATTACAGTAACAAATTTTTGCTGATGAAATTATAGTTACAATAATTTACCCTCACACATACAAAAATTGTACTCAGATAATGTGTCAAGACTTTGCTAATAAGCTTCTTTCCTTTATAGCTGTCAAGTATCACATCATTTACTAAAACAGTTAAAAGAAAGGGCTTCTGATTATGAAGCTTTATCCTTTGAAACACGATAACACATTACCTTTTTTATTTTTTTTTGCCTCTAACCCCAACTACACAAGTGATAAATTTAATCTGTAATTGTGATTCAATGTTCCAGTATCAGGGAAAACTCCTGCAACTGTTATTGCAATGAATTGTGTAATGGTTTAAAATAAATAAAAAATGATTGATGACTTGTCATTATCTATTTTGAAGGTATGAGGCCAAGTGTGAGAAGGGTATATAGGAATAGTAACTGCAGCAATAGAAGTCCAACATGTTAGCAAGGGCTACAACTGGAGTGTTTTTGCCTTCCACTCAAATTGTCCATATCTGCAGACCCTCAGTCCCCTGATACTTCCTCTTCACCTACAGCCATGTCTTCCCCTCGACTTGCCAAAATCTTATTTCGATCCTCGTCCACCTCTTCCATTGTATTGTCCTTCACTTCTTTACTCTCCGTCTCATCCGCATCTTTTAATTCTTCATCCTCCTCCTCATCGTCCTCATCATCATTTTGCATTAACTTTCGTGCAAGCTTTACAGCATAAAACTCATTGTAATGTTGTTTCCTTTTCATTTCAAAAATTTTTCTCTTCTCTGGAAATAACAATTCAAGTGTAAGTTCTGAAATTGTGGTAAAGTAAAACTAAATTAAAATATAATTACAATACAGTAGGGAACAAGAGGGCAGGTGTAGTCTCATGGTAATCTTTTCTGGTTGATAAGACCATGTTTAGAGGTTGGAGAGGAAAGGAGAGATCTTGGTGGGAGGAGGATGGAAGGTGGGAGGGGTTTGACGGAAGAGGAGGAAAAGGGGGGAGAAAGGATAGGTGAAGAAAAAGGAAGGAAAGAAGGGTAGGAAGGTAAGTAGAGAAAATGAACAAGGGAGAGCATGAGAGTATCCTAAAAACCACCAGTCTAACAGCATTCATTCATTCATTCCAGGGCTGAGTCACATGTACATTTTTTTTTTTTTTACCATACCATCTGTCTTCCACTGACGTAGGGTGATCCAAAAGAAGAAACACTTTCACCATCATTTATTCAATCACTATCTTCCCAACAGTGTCCACACCTATATATTTATGGACAATATGCTACTGAAATAAGTGTTATGCTAGAGATAGCATAACACAAAGCTTGTACGTACCTGTACTTGTAAGAACTGTAATCCACAACCATATAGAATCCTTTGTGTAAAAATGCAAGAAGACCACACACACACAATAGTTAAAGCTACCCCTAAACAAAAAACAAATTATGTAATAAGCACATGATGAAAAAATACAGCAATTTTACAATAGGTCAAAATATAACAATTCTATATGATTCCCTTTTATAAGGAGAAACATGAAAAGTCATTGTCTGACTATATTAGGTTACCTTAGGTTAATTATGTTACATATTTAAGTATGAGTGAATCTTCTTCTTTCAACACGGCCGTTTCCCACTGAGGCAGGGTGGCCCAAAAGGAGAAACGAAAGTTTCTCCTTTTACATTTAGTAATATATACAGGAGAAGGGGTTACTAGCCCCTTGCTCCCGGCATTTTAGTCGCCTCTTACGACACGCATGGCTTACGGAGGAAGAATTCTATTCCACTTCCCCATGGAGAATATGAGTGAATATCCTGATTATATAAAAGTAATTTCTGTGTCCATAACACCTGTGTGCCTTCAAGACCACAACATATATTTACAAGAAAATCTTATATTACAAATGTTTCAAGGTGTAATACTCAAAACATGGAAATAAGTCATTGACTATATTGGGTTAATCTAATTAAATCTGCCTAGTGTATTTTATGGCAGAATTCCACTGGTATTATTACGAAATTGTAATGAATTTAGAATGAATAAGGCATCTTGTTGCCAGTTCCATACTAGTATTTGCTAGTTGAGAAGCTGCTGGTGGAACAACAGGTCCTGGTTTCAATGTTTGTTTATGCTAGTTAGGCAGTGTTATGCATGATGCAATATGTGGACCAGTCTGGTCTTAGATTTTTTTTTTTTCCAAAGGCATGAAGAGGTTGTAGGAGACCCAAACATTTGTGCCGAGGATAAAAATACTGACAGGTAGCATATTTGAAGGCACAAAAAAATTGTGTGTATTAGTATGTCGGATAGTCATTACTTGCATGACAGTACATTGGACACAGTTAAAAGGTTAATATATAAATATGAAATACAAATGTCTAAGTAATAAATATAGCAGTAGGCAGTATTTATGAAGTAAAATGAAGCAATCAGTGTACTACTGCTACACTTATGTACAGAGAAAGCAAGAAACCCGCTTTTCCTTTTTATACATAAATGTTTACCTCTCTCCTCAGGTGAGATGTCTTCATCCTCACTCTCTTCTTCAACTTCTGGTACAATTAATGCTTTGGGAAGCTCATTGCCTCCCAACTGTATCCTGGAATAAAATGAGCCATGCTACTATTAGTACATTCACATAACTAGAGGGAAGGAGCAAGAAAGGGACAGCAGAAGACCCTTCAGTGAGACACACCAAGTATAGCCAAGAATGCATCCCACATGAAACTCCTATTTCTAGTTAATACTTAGTGGAGTGCACAAGGGCACAGATTTAAAGGCTTTTCTCGCCTACCTCTGAGTTACCTAAATGAATGCATTTTTGCACAGACTTGTTTTCAAATTACTATGATGTCACAAAAGTATAGACGACTTGCCCATTTATTAACTGCTGCACAAATGAAATGACAAATCATTTGGAGCATTGCACTCTGGTTCATGAACCTTTTGAAAATAAAGATTTCAGGCTAATTTTTTTCTGATTTGTCAACTGGCTTTTTTGTCACAATGTATGACAATCTACTCTTGCTAAAAAAAAATTTGATTTATTTAAAACTCTTACCCTTTGCTGAAATAGTGAAAATGCATGAAATACTTACTTTTGGGCCAAAAGATCAGCATCAATGCCATCATGTTCATCTCCTGAGTCACCATCTACATAATGCGCAAATGGTGTTTTTGGCTCCTCTATCTTCATGTGTCCATAGTCTTTGTCTTTGGGATGCAGGGTGGCTAGAATATTCATCTCGTCCCATTTTGTCCCTTTCCTATGCAAATTAAATTAAATTAAAGCAATTAGCAATTTAAAAACTATTTTCAATCACTGCATCATGTGAAGTAATATATGCTGCATCACTATACAGTGGTCCCTCGGTTTTCGTGCATCTCCAAACTCAAACATTTATGTAAGTGTATTTTCGTAAGTGCTGTTGCAAGTGTATTTTTGGGGGTCTGAAATAGACTAACCTACGTGACATTATTTCTTAAGGAAGTAAATTCGTTTGGTAATGGCACTTGAGCAGCATTCTGGAACGAATTTTCGGTGACAACCGAGGGACCACTGTATACGTACTGTATATACAAAAATCCTTACTACATTTATCAAATGCCACCAAGAAAAAGTGTATGATTCAGCAATTCAAGAAATTACCTAACCACCAACTATACAAGATAATCAAGGCAGCATATTATATAAAAAAAAGGAGTAGGTTGGTGGACAGCAACCACTCAGGGAGGTACTACTACCGTCCTACCAAGCGAGTGTAAAAAGGAAGCCTGTAAGGTCAGGGAGGTATAACATCTTTTACGAGTGAAGAAGAGCAGGATGTGAGTGTGGGGGAGGTGCGCGAGGCATTACGTAGAATGAAAGGGGGTAAAGCAGCTGGAACTGACAGAAATGTTAAAAGCAGGGGAGGATATAGTGTTGGAGTGGTGGGTATTTTTGTTTGATAGATATATGAAAGAAGGGAAGGTACCTAGCGATTGGCAGAAAGCATGTACAGTTCCTTTATATAAAGGGAAGGGGGACAAAAGAGATTGTAAAAATTATAGGGAAATAAGTTTACCAAGTATACCAGGTAAAGTGTACGGTAGGGTTATTATTGAAAAATTAGAGGTAAAACAGAGAATAGGATTGCAGATGAGCAAGGAGGCTTTAGAGTGGGTAGGGGATGTGTAGATCAAGTGTTTACATTGAAGCATATACAGTGGTACCTCGAGTTACGATATTTTTTCGTTCGAGAATGCTGTTCAAGTGCCATTACCAAACGAATTTATCCCCATAAGGAATAATGTAAAATAGACTAGTCCTTTTACACCCCCAAAAATATACTTACAAAAGCATTTAAAAAAATAAACTTACATAAAAGGGCGATTTTGGGGACCATCGTAACTCGAGGTACCACTGTACTATGTGAACAGTATTTAGATAAAGGTAGGGAAATTTTCACTGCATTTATGGATTTAGAAAAGGCATATGATAGAGTGAGAGCAATGTGGCAGATGTTGCAAGTGTATGGAATAGGTAGTAAGTTACTAAATGCTGTAAAGTGTTTTTATGAGGATAGTGAGGCTCAGGTTAAGGTGTGTAGGAGAGAGGGAGATTACTTCCCAGTAAAAGTAGGTCTTAGGCAGGGATGTGTAATGTCACCATGGTTGTTTAATATATTTATAGATGGGGTTGTAAAAGAAGTAAATGCTAGGGTGTTGGGGAGAAGGGTGCGATTAAATTATGGGGAATCAAGTACAAAATGGGAGTTGACACAGTTACTTTTTGCTGATGATAGTGCGCTTATGGGAGATTATAAAGAAAAGTTGCAAAGGTTAGTGCACGAGTTTGGGAGGGTGTGTAAAGGTAGAAAGTTGAAAGTGAACATAGATAAGAGTAAGCGATGAGGGTATCAAATGATTTAGATAATAAAAATTGGATATCACATTGGAGAGAGGGAATATGGAAGAAGTGAATGTTTTCAGATATTTGGGAGTTGACTTGTCAGCGGATGGGTTTATGAAGGACGAGGTTAATTATTTAATTGATGAAGGAAAAAAGGTGAATGGTGCGTTGAGGTATCTGGGGAGACAAAAAAACGTTATCCATGGAGGCAAAGAAGGAAATGTATGAAAGTATAGTGGTACCAACACTATTCCATGGGTGTGAAGCTTGGGTTGTAAATGCTGCAGTGAGGAGGTGGCTGGAGGCAGTGGAGATGTCCTGTGTAAGGGCAATGTGTGGTGGAAATATTATGCAGAGAATTCAGAGTGTGGAAATTAGGAGGTGTGGAGTTACTAAAAGTATTAGTCAGAGGGCTGAAGAGGGGTTGTTGAGGTGGTTTGGTCATTTAGAGAGAATGGATCAAAGTAGAATGACTTGGAGAGCGTATAAATCTGTAGGGAAAGGAAGGCGGGGTAGGGGTCATCCTCGAAAAGGTGGTTGGAGAGAGGGGGTAAAGGAGGTTTTGTGGGCGAGGGGCTTGGACTTCCAGCAATCCTGTTAGATAGGAGTGAATGGAGACAAATGGTTTTTGGGACCTGACGAGCTGTTGGAGTGTGAGCAGGGTAAAATTTAGTGTAGTGATTCAGAGAAACCAGTTAGCCAGACTTGAGTCCTGGAAATGAGAAGTACAATGCCTGCACTTTAAAGGAGGAGTTTAGGATATTGGCAGTTTGGAGGAACTTCTAAACTGTTGTATCTGAGTGCCTCTGCAAAGAGGGTGTTTATGTATGAGTGAGGTGAAAGTGTTGAATGATGATGGAAGTATTTTCTTTTTGGGTCATCCTACCTCAGTGGGAGACGGCCGACTTGTTGAAAAAAAAGAAAAATCCACCATATACAGCCAGGTATCAAAACCAATCATACTTCTGTAAAGGGTTGCTCAAATTGAAAGCCAATAGTGACTTTCAAGGGAAGCTGCATAAAAGTTAGTACTTTATCAAGATACCAACAAGTGTGTAAACAAGACACGAGACATTTCAATCGGATTGATAAAGCTCTCCAGCAAGTCCTTTTTTTTTAAAAAAGGTTAGCTGAAAAATGGGCATCATACAACTTTTTTCTATATCTGTATTAATCAAATGCAGTACCACAAGACAGCAATGACTAATGTGAATATGTTGTACATGAAATTTGTGTCCAACATTTTATTAAATTGATTTATTTAATTGATTTTAATTAAATTGATAATCGATATCAAAATATAATAAATTTTACTTTTCCACATTGGTATCAATGTGCAAAAGTGAAATTAATACATGTTCTACAGAGAATATTCATTTGGACTTTGATTCAACTTAATCAAGTGTATTCTCAGTGACTGTTCTGGCTAGTAATGTGTCAGATTACATTTTTTTTCAGTTTGCTCCAGTTGGCAAGGAGGGGGCTCTGGAATGACAGGGTCCTGGAGTTTACCTGGAGAGGGTTTCGGGGGTCAACGCCCCCGTGGCTTGGTCCGAGACCAGGTCTCGTGGTGGATCAGGGTCTGATCAACCAGTCTGTTCCTGCTGGTCACACGCAAACTGACATACGAACCACAACCCAGATGGTCAGGTACTGACTTTGGGTGCCTATCCCGTGCCTTCTTGAAGACAGCCAGTTGAACCACAGGAGTGGAGTAATGTTTCACCCTGTACGTATTCAATGTGTGTGTACTATTTCATTTAACCCTTAAACGGTCCAAACGTATATATACGTTAGAACTGCTACTGCCCCAAACGTATTTTTACGTTTTATTTTTCCTGCCTCCAAATTTGGCACGATTGGCCTGAGATGCCTGGTGAGCATAGAATGGGTCTTAACACTCAGTGTGTGCCATATTAAAAAAATCTGGGACCACTTAGTACCTTGTGGGAGCACCAGGAAAATTGAGCGCCAGCTAGAGCAAACACTGCGGCAAACACCAAGGATTCACTGATGTCATGTCATTAACACTCCCCTTGAAGTGGAAATGATGTCACAGGTGGCAGGCCAGCTGGTGCCTAGATTGTGCACGGTGCCGGCTGGTCACCTGCTGCCGTGCTGGCACCGTGGCCAGCGCTTGCGCACCTGGCTGGCAGCTGTACTGCCGCAGCTTGTGGTCACTGTGGCCAGCAGTTGTGGTCACTGCGCACAGCTGTGTCCCTGCTGCCAGCGTGTGTCACCTGGCCAGAGCTTGTGGTCACCTGTGCCAGCAGCTTGGCATGGCTGCCCAGCTTCTGTCACTGCTACGGCCTGGCCAGCAGCTGCCTGTCACCTGGCTGGCCAGCGCTTGGTCACCTGGCTGGCCAGCAGCTTGCTGGTCACCTGGCTGGCCAGCAGCTTGCTGGTCACCTGGCTGGCCAGCAGCTTGCTGGTCACCTGGCTGGCCAGCAGCTTGCTGGTCACCTGGCTGGCCAGCAGCTTGCTGGTCACCTGGCTGGCCAGCAGCTTGCTGGTCACCTGGCTGGCCAGCAGCTTGCTGGTCACCTGGCTGGCCAGCAGCTTGCTGGTCACCTGGCTGGCCAGCAGCTTGCTGGTCACCTGGCTGGCCAGCAGCTTGCTGGTCCTTCCGCTGGCCAGCAGCTTGCTGGTCACCTGGCTGGCCAGCAGCTTGCTGGTCACCTGGCTGGCCAGCAGCTTGCTGGTCACCTGGCTGGCCAGCAAGCTTGCTGGTCACCTGGCTGGCCAGCAGCTTGCTGGATCACCTGGCTGGCCAGCAGCTTGCTGGTCACCTGGCTGGCCAGCAGCTTGCTGGTCACCTGGCTGGCCAGCAGCTTGCTGGCACCTGCCAGCAGCTTGCTGGTGTGCAGCCCTGGCTGGCCAGCAGCTTGCTACTGGCTCACTCTGGCTGGCCAGCAGCTTGCTGGTCAGCTGGGTACCTGATTGGCTGTCTATCTGTCTGTATCTATCTGTCTCTTATCTCACAGGAACACATACATAAATACAATTATACATAGTGTAAATTACCTAGGATAACTAAAAAAATCAAGACAAAGTGTTATACTGTGCTTGTGATCTGTGCAATACAAGTTGGTTCATGAGCTACTCTCTGAGACAAGCAGACAGAAAGGAGACGACACACAGGCAGACAGAAAGACAGACACAGACAGACAGAAAGACAGAAAGACAGACACAGACAGACAGAAAGACAGACACAGACAGATACAGGACAGACAGACAGGTTTGCGTAACAAATAAAGGGAAGCAGTGTAAGCTCGTCAAATGTCATCACTGTAATTACTGGACTGATAAGAAGTGATAAGACTATGGCTCACCCCTTGTGAAATGTCACCAGTCATCAATAGTGGAGATCAGATGAGATAAGGCAGCGACACAAATCTTACAATGCTTCAAGGGAACTTTTATTATTATTATTATTCACTATTATCATTATTATTCACTATCATTATTATTATTATTTGAGTACAATTTCAGTACCTAATATTAGTGTCAGAACACAGATTGGCTATGAAATCACAAGAACTACTATAAATTGTGATTATGAGAACATAAAATTATATAAAATAAAAAAAGTGAAAAAAAAAACAAAAAAAGGTACGTATATCGGCAACGATTCTGCAAGCGGCAGGACTCCTGTTGCTGTCAAGTGAGCATCCAGTGCCAACTTCTCCGCCTCATATCTCGGTAACTACTGACCCAATTTTTTTTTTTATCCCATAACACTTAAAAAAATGTGCTCTTTATTTCTATAATTTTTTTTTTTTTTTCAAAAGATTCGGGGCACTGGGCGAGCTAACGTAAATATACGTGTGGACCATTTAAGGGTTAAGGCAGACTGCTTTGTGTCAAGTTTATAATGATTTAGTGATAAACACACTTTTTTTTTAAATGAATAGCTGCTAGCTGCTAATTTTGTTGGCCCTCTCTGTTGCATTTGATACCACTGATCATGGATTAATGATGAGTGATCTTTTCAACTGTGGCCTTAGGGATACTGCATTGTTGTTTCTGCTAAATCATATCAAGGAGTAGTCAATGATTCTTGATTTAAGCTATCTTCTTTGCTCTATAGCAGGGATCAGCAACCTATGGACTGTGGGCCAGATTTGGCCCATAATGCAAAATACTCCGGCCTGCAGTCCCAAAGAGAAATATTATATCAACCTGGCCCACAGGTTTTTTTTTTTTTTTTTTTGAGGACTTCCATCATCTTGATTTCAAGAACAAGTGCAGACAGTGAAGCTTGGCAAAACTATGATCAGATGTGGTGGGAAGTGACTCTTACTATTTTTTTCGTATCAGCGGTGTTACAAGCCTGTATGCAAGTCTACGTGTGTGTTTAAAAATTAAAAACAAGGAAATGCCAAAAACAAATAAAAATGAAACATTTAGAATACTAATACAGTGGAACTCCAGATTTCGTACGCACCGAATATTGTACGTTTCGGATTTAGACCACTTTTTTTGGGCGAAATTTTGGTCCGGATTTCGTACCTCCACCCGGAAATCGTACGTATTAGACGCATCCGCTCATATGTCTGTGACTCGGTCTGCCTTTGTTACTTGTTGAGTAAACATTACTCTGCGCATTCATCCAAAACATTTCGTAATAATGCATTATTTTTTGTGCTTGCGACTGCTAAATAAGCTCAGAGTGCCAGCCCTTTGATAAAGAAGGCGAGAAACATGATAGAATTATTAAGTGATTCTACGATACTAAAGCAGCAGTAGTCAATAAAGGCTAGAGTGCCAGCCAGCGATAAAGTGTAGCATTAAGAGTGTAGCAAGTAAGTTAAGCGATTAAGCGATAGAAAAAGGATGACACGAAACTAACTCCTCCAATGTTGTTGGAGGTTTATAGGGCCAATGACAACATACACCGCCCTGCGCTATCTTCCACCACCAAGGTAAGTGTTTACTATAGTATACATACAATAACCACTTTATTTCTTTACATTCTCTATTATGTTTTATACAATATTTCTTATTTATAAATTACGTACATTGTTTCAATGTTTTCCTTATGAAACTGATGTAGTGCAATTAGCCCCACAAACACTCCGTTTTCTCTTATAATACGTAATGTGAAGAGATGTAGTCACAGCAGGAGAGAGAATGGCAGTTGCTGCAGCAACCTCTAATCACATATGTAATGACATTTTATTAATTCTAGAGTATGTATCATGTTTCTATGTTATTAATATTGTTTATTGTCATATTAGATGAATTGTGATAGATAAATAATCCGTAGAGTTGATATTCATATTCAAGCATTTTGTCCTGTCTCCAAACAATAAACTCTCCTCCCTCTCCCCTCCTCGCTGTCTTCCATACGCCAACAAGACTCTTCAATAAAGGTAAAAGTGATTTAACCCTTTAGGGGTTATGGTTGTACAAGTACGTTTTACGCACTGTGGTTATTGACGTACTAGTACGCCTAAATTCTAGCGCCCTCAAATCAAGCAGAAACAGGCTGTTAGGCCTAGATGTGATAGAATGGGTCTGTGCGGTCAGTGTGCGCAGTATAAAAAAATTCCTGCACCACACAGTGCATAATGAGGAAAAAAAAAACTGACCGTGTTTTTGGTTTAAAACAGAGACTTTGCAGTCTATTTTCGTATGGTATTTATGCTTGTATTCTCGTTTTCTTAGTCTCATTTTATAGAATAGATGATATATTACAGAAATAGAGATAATTTTGACTACTTTCACGATGACAAGTACCTTGAAACTGAGCGCAAAGTAGCGAAAATGCTCGATTTTGGCCGAACAAAATTAGCGCACTATGGTATTAGGGGGCACCCCCTTAACTACCTAAAGTCGTACCTTAGCAACAGAAGTCAGTACGTGTACACAAATGGAGAGAACTCTTCCACACAACAAATTACAGTCAGTGTCCCTCAAGGTAGTGTCCTGGGGCCACTCCTATTCCTCATTTACATAAACGACCTACCGAATGCATCACAACTACTCAAACCCATTTTGTTTGCAGATGACACAACATATGTCTTCTCTCACCCAAATCCAGTCATACTAGCCAACACAGTTAATGCCGAATTACAGAAAATATCAACATGGATGATGACAAATAAGCTTACTCTCAATACGGACAAGACCTACTTCATTCAGTTTGGAAACAAAGCTGCAAATGTTCCACTTAACATAACGCTAAATGGTTCATCCATCACAAGGCTCAGAGGGAAAATTCCTAGGAATCCACCTTGACAGTAGTCTTAAATTCCAAAAACACATACAACAAATTTCCAAGAAAATCTCAAGGACAGTAGGTATATTATCTAAGATACGCTATTATGTGCCACAACCAGCTCTCATTGCACTATATCATTCTCTTATCTACCCTTATCTCACCTATGGAATCTGTGCATGGGGCTCAACAACATTAAATCACCTTAGACCACTCATAACCCAGCAAAAGGCTGCAGTCAGGATGATAAATTCCCACTCTAGACAGCATAATCCACCTATATTCAGAACCTTAAAACTACTCACCATAAAAAATATTCATACCTATTCATGTGCCTTCTACATACATAAAACTCTACATGCTAATATCAACCCTGCACTCAGAATTCTCCTCAACAACTTTAATAGGTCCCACGAACATGACACAAGACACAGATCACTATTTGACATACCCCGAGTCCATACTAACCAATGTAAAAATTCTATGCACATAAAGGGCCCCAGAATCTGGAATTCATTACCAGTAAATATTAAGTTAACCTTGTCGGAAAATCAATTCAAGACTTCTCAAAAATCACCTACTCACCCTATACTAAATACTCATACTGTAACAAACTTTCAAACCCAATATTATTTTACTTATGATAATCTCAATTTGATATGTTCATCCTCCTTAACACTTGTTGCAATTTCATATCATCATATTGTCATTTAAAATCTTATAGTATCATCATTTTCTTAATTTGAAATAAAATATATAACTAGAAAAAACTCTATAAATTTTTCTACTATTGTTATTATACTAGTATAGCATCAACATACTGTAACTTGAAATAAAATATACAACTAGATTAAACTCAACCAATTTCTCTTGTATTGTCTTTTAATAGTATGTATAACCATATTATAATTAAAAATAATACAGAACTAGAATAAACTCAATCAATTTCTTTAGCATTAAGTACTTAGTGAATAAGTCTTTAGAATAAACTCCCCCTAATGCGCCAGTGGCTCTCCTTGCATTACAGTTTTATAATTGTAACTACCAATAACAGTGTACACTTGCAACATGCATCAAAATAAAAATATTATTATTATTATGTTCAAGAGTAAACAAATCACACCATGTGTCCAATACACATCAACTGGAGAGTCTAATATTCTTGCACAAGTGCGCTGATATTATTTATACCATTTTTACAATGATGCAGTTGTATACATAACAGTAAATCTATTTTTTGTGAGAATAAAAATTCAAAATGGATAGCAAAAGTAATGTAAGAGGGGCCTGGAAACGTGACTAATGAACAGAGAAGATGTTATTTTAGTGCCAGGAATGTCTGCCTTGTTTATTATGGACCCTATTTTGAAATTTGTGTGAAATTGGCCAAATTGCCATTTTCTGACCACTATTTTGGGTAGTTAAAATTGGTAAATAGGCAGTTTCGTGTACTCAATCGATAGAAGAAATGGAGTTCTAGCGAAAAAGCTATAATTTTAGTAGACTGACACATTGGAATTTGCCGAAAATAGGGCTCAAAGTGGGCGAAATCGCCGATGCGTAAATATCATGGATACCGCTAACTTCGCGAAAGCATAATTTCGTTAGTTTTCGATCAAATTTCATAATTTTTGTCACGTTATGACCGGAAAAAGATTCTCTATCATTTCATAAGAAAAAATAATTTTTTTTTTTTTTTGAAATTCGTGGACCCTGAGAACGAGTTTCAGAGAGACCCCTTGGACCCCCAAAGGGTTAAATGTTCATTTATAAATTTCATTAGTCCTTTATATTTACGTATTTCTCATTGTTTTCTGTACGTAAAACTATGTATTTTTTGTTAATACTTCTGGGTGTCTGAAATGGCTTAATTGGATTTACATTATTTCTTATGGGAAATATTACTACAGTTTTCATACGTTTCAGATTTAGACTGACCTTCTGGAATGGATTAAGTACGAAATCCGGGGTTCCACTGTACGTACTATATTCAGTAGACATAATTTTGCTTAAATAAATATATAAATGTATGTCAAGGTTTAGTATGTATTATTACCTCTAATTATTAACTATGGCAATAGGTGTGGCCTGCCATCCTCTCACAGACATAGGCCCTGGCCCCTAGGCAGAACAACGTTGCCGACCCCTGCTATATAGCATTCCTCAGACCTCTGATCTTGGACCAGTAATGTTTGCTGTTTATGTTAGTGGCTTAACTTTACTGCTGGATGCCCGTGGGGTTCATTGTTTTTATGCTGATGATACACAAGTCTATTCATGGGTTTTAAATGTGGAAGATGAAAAAATCTGCTTTGGTTATCTTTTGCTGTAGTATATTCAGACTTGGATGACAAATAGATACTGTAATTGAAACCAAATAGGGGTAAGACTGTCAGGGTAAAATCTCAGGGGAGTTCAGATTGGATATTTTGGTGTCTTTGATTGGCCAGTTTGCTAATTCACTTATTAAATTGGTGTCATTATTTCAACTGCAATGTTTTGACTATGTCTTCACTATGCAGCTTAAATTGCTAATGGCTGATACATCTAATGAAGTACTGATTCATTGTAAGTTTAGCCTGTATAGATCAAATGTGTTAAGGCACTGTCAGTTTCCAGCCAGTGGGATCTAGGTGTCTACCTGGATTCTTAATTGTCATTTGTTGGACAATAACCAACTTGTTAACCCTTTGACTGTTTCGGTCGAATATATACGTCTTACGAGCCAGTGTTTCGGATGTACACTATATACATGTATACTCAAAAATTCTAGCGGCTTCAAATCAAGTGGGAGAAAGCTGGTAGGCCCACATGCGAGAGAATGGGTCTGTGTGGTCAGTGTGCGCTGTATAAAAAAAATCCTACAGCATGCAGTACATAATGAGAAAAAAAAACTCCAACAGTGTTTTTGGATTAAAACGCCGACTTTGAGGTGAATTTTCGTATAGTATTTATGGTTATACGTATTCTCTTTTTCTTGGTCTCATTTGATAGAATGTGAAACATATTACAGAAATAGAGATGATTTTGATTAGTTTCATGATGAAAACGACTTTGAAATTGAGCTCAAAGTAGCGGAAATGTTCGATTTTTGCCAATGTTCAGGAGTAAACAAATCACGCCACATGTCCAATACACATCAACTGGCAAGTCTAATATTCTTTCACAAGTGCACTGATATTATTTATACCATTTTTACAATAATGCAGTAGTCTGCATAACAGTAAATCTTCTATTTTTTGTGTGAATAAAAAATCAAAATAGAAAGCAAGAGTAATATAAGAGGGGCCTAAAGACATGACTAATAAACAGAGAAAATCTTATTTTAGTGCCAGGAATGTCTGCATCGTTTATTCTGGACCCTATTTTGAAATTGACATCTTTTTTAATTTGCGTGAAATTGGCCATACGTATTGCCAATTTCTGACCACTTTATTGGGTAGTTGAAATCGGTAAATTGGCAGTTTCTTGTACTCAATCGATAGAACAAATGGAGTTCTAAAGAAATAGCTACGAGTTTGGTTGACTGGAACAATGGCATTGGCCGAAAATAGGGCTCAAAGTTGGCGAAATCGCTGATGCGTATACTATATCGCCGAGGTCACTAACTTCGCAAGAGCGTAATTCCGTAAGTTTTCCAGCAAATTTCATACTTTTGGTGTCATTGCCATCGGGAAAAGATTCTCTATCATTTCACAAGATTTTTTTTTTTTTTTTTAGAATATTTTGCGACATAGAATGACTTTCAGAAATGGGCTTGCGACAGTCAAAGGGTTAAATCTTGCAATTTTCATATCCATAATCTGTATGTCGTCAGAAAATACCTTGAAAAGTAGAGTATGTTGGTTTTTATCCATGCATTTGCTTCTTTCAAAATTATTTTTACAGTGTCCCGTGGCCTGGTGGCTAAAGCTCTCGCTTCACATGGCAAGGGTCTGGGTTCGATTTCCAGCGAGGGTAGAAACATTAGGCATGTTTCCTTACACCGGTTGTCTATGTTCCTCATCAGTAAAATGGGAACCTGGGTGTTAGTCGACTGGTGTGGGTTGCATCCTAGGACAAAACTGACCTAATTTGCCCGAAATGCTCTGCATAAAAAGTGGCTTTCTATATAGCAGTACACATATGTCATTGATGTCAGCTAGGCCTATATACCTTGTACATGCAGTACGTACTTGTAAAAATACAGATATATTATTATTATTATATAGTGGTCCCTCGGTTTTCGCCGTAAATTCGTTCCAGAATGCTGCGCAAGTGCCATTACCGAACGAATTTACTTCCTTAAGAAATAATGTCACGTAGGTTAGTCTATTTCAGACCCCCAAAAATACACTTGCAACAGCACTTACGAAAATACACTTACATAAATGTTCGAGCTTGGAGATGCACGAAAACCGAGGGACCACTGTATTTGCTTGTCTGTGGGTTTGCCTAACTACTTGGGCATGTTTCCTTACTCTCATGGATCCCAATGGAAGCAAGTCACTTTGTTTGACTTTTTTGGGTTATCCCAGGTAATTTACACTATGTGCCTAAATAAACTTCCTTCAGTCTGTTCTAAATCAAGCAACTAGACTGGTATTTTCACTCCCCATTGGGGTTCCTACTTGAATGGGCTGCATTGGCTCATTATCAAGCCCAAGTATCTTGCTGATATTCTTGTACTTTCTACATTGGGCACAGGAATGTTTCTGCAAATTGCAGCCAACCTTCTTAAGAGTGAATGAATCTCGTGTGGTTGGGGAGAAATCGCCTGCAGAAAGTACCTTTTCCTATGTAGCTCCTAGAGTGTTCAAGAGGCTTCCAGTGCCTGTTAAGAGTTAGAAATTAGTTCATAATTTTCAAGTCTCAGTTGAAAGCATGTCTGTTTTCCAGAGCTTATGTTCCAGATGATCATACTGTCACTATTTCTTCATCGTTGTTGTTACATTTATGGTTTGGTGTGCAAACACTTCTGAATTTCATTAAAGAACAGACACTCAAAAATAACAATCACAAATTATTATTACAGGAGGGCTCCGCTTATACAGTGGATGAGGTTCCGAAGTGGCTAGTTTATTGTGCACCCCATATCCATCCTGTGGACGGTAATGCAAGAGCATATGTATGGATACACAAAAGGCCTAGGAACTAGGCCCCAAAAGGGTTAACAATTGTACATATGGATTTATATCTACAGTTCACTTATCTGTTACAAGCAAATTTAGGGAATTTGCTTAGTATATCTGGTATCTTATTTTCATTAATAAGATATCTTGACATGTCACATAGGTTCACTGTAAAGTGAAAAATAACTATGAAGTCAATCATAACCTTTTTTCACTTTCAAATGCATATAAAAGCCTGATAACGTGTACACTATCATATACGTATATTAAGTGAGCAATACAGCTAAATCTAAAAAATATATATATATAGTACACATATTACTTACCTTATAATATTTTCATCCTTAGCTTATAGTGAGTGAATATATTTATTGCAGGAAGTCTGAATAAATGAAGAATAGGCATAATTGAAAACCACTGTATTTGTGAAATGCTGTAAGGTGAGGCCTGCCTGTATGTAAGATACATTTCATATTTTTTTATGAACAAAGTTATGTCTTGGATATACGTATATTACAGTAGCTGGGCAAAAGTCTTCTTAGTCTTTATGCAATTTACACAAGGGACTATGGAAAAATAACTAGTTGATTTTAAATTTGGGGTGTCCTGTGCCTCATTTGATAAAGCAGGCAACAGGTCCTTAGCTTCGAACTACGTATAGACCAATAAGCCTTACTTCCATAGTGGGAAAATTTATGGAATCAATAATTGCCAAGGCAATTCGTAGCCAACTTGAAAGGCATAAATTGATTAATGAATCTCAGCACGGTTTTACTAAGGGGCGTTCCTGTCTTACGAATTTACTAACATTTTTCACTAAGGTATTTGAGGAGGTAGATTATGGTATTGAATATGATATTGTGTATATGGACTGCAGTAAGGCTTTCGCGAGAGTTCCACATCAGAGGCTATTGAGGAAACTTAAGGTACACGAAATAAGAAAAAAAATTTCCTGGGTAGAGGCATGGTTGACAAATAGGCAGCAGAGTTTTTGCATAAATGGAGAGAAATCAGAATGGGGGCACATCACAAGCGGTGTTCCACAGGGGTCAGTGTTGGGCCCCTTGTTGTTCACAATTTAAATAAACGACATAGATGAGGGAATAAATAGCGACATAAGCAAATTTACTGATGACACCAAAATAGGCCGTCCAATTCATTCTAATGAGGACATTTGAGCATTCCAGGATGATTTGAATAGACTGATGCAGTGGTCAGAGAAGTGGCAGATGCAGTTTAATATAGACAAATGCAGAGTTCTAAATGTTGGACAGGAAAATAAGCATGCCACATATAAACTAAATAATGTAGCTCTTAATATTACTGATTGCAAAAAGGATTTAGTTCTGGTTAGTAGTAATCTGAAACCAAGACAACAGTGCATAAGTGTTCGCAATAAAGCTAACAGAATCCTTGACTTCATATCAAGAAGTATAAATAATATTAGTCCTCAGGTTGTTCTTCAACTCTATACGTATATCTTTGGTTAGGCCTCATTTAGATTAGGCTGCACAGTTCTGGTCACCGTATTACAGAATGAATATAAATGCACTGGAAAACGTACAGAGGAGGATGACAAAGTTGATCCCATGTATCAGAACTCTTCCCTATGAGGATAGACTGAGGGCCCTGAATCTGCACTCTCTAGAAAGGTGTAGAATTAGGGGGTTTATGATTGAGGTGTATAAATGGAAAACAGGAATAAATAAGGAGAAAGTAAATAGCGTGCTAAAAATATCTAGCTTAGACAGGACTCGCAGCAATGGCTTTAAGTTGGAAAAATTCAGATTCAGGAAGGATATAGGAAAACACTGGTTTGGTAATAGAGTTGTGGATGAGTGGAACAAACTCACGAGTACCATCATAGAAGCTAAGACGATGTGTAGTTTAAAAAATAGGTTAGATAAATACATGAGTTGGTGTGGGTGGATGTGAGTTGGACCTGACTAGCTTGTGCATCTAGGTCAGATGCTGTGCTCCTTCCTTAAGTGAATGTGACCCGACCTGACTAGGTTAGGGCATTGGCTTAAGCTGGTAGGAGAATTGGACCTGCCTCGCATGGGCCAGTGGGCCTGCTGCAGTGTTACTTCTTTCTTATGTTCTTATGTACATACTGAGTATCCGTGGTTTGAGCCCCACCATAGGTGGAAACGCTGAGTGTGTTTCTTTACACTTGTTGCCCCTGTTCGCCTAGCAGTAAGTAGGTACCTGGGTGTTAGTCAACTGTTGTGGGTCGCAATCTGGGGAACAAAATTAAAGAACCCCCAATGGAAATAATACAGTTCCCAATGATACATTGACTTTATAGGGTTATCCTGGGTGGCTAACCCTCCAGGTTAAAAATCTGATCAAACTCTTATCTTATCCTAATACACTTAATCAAGGAGGCAGATATATACATTATGTAACCAATTTTATAATTGTAGGGATACTCCAGGTAAATTCATGTCACTTATATATTTATTCTAAGGTATCCAGTGAAGTTACTGAATTTTCCAGATACCGAGTTAGTTTTAGTTTAATATCTTTATTATGCACCCCGTACCCATCCTGTGGGCGGTAGTCAAAAGATTATAGAGGTACATACCGACATTAGACATTAGTGAGTTATCCATTAGTGTGGTTCAGTGACTTCATAAATTATAACAATTTACCCTATATAATTTGTCTATTTTAGATTATATTGTGTTAAATTAAGTTGCTGCTTACCACTAATTCTACTAAAATCATATATAGTAAAATCCTTCACCCACCAAGAGAAAAATACCCAAGACTACTGATTGACCAGTGATCTGACAATGATTGAGATAACTATGAAATATAGGAAAGATAACTTGCTTAAAAATTATGTAAGATTTATATTGTTATTATTACATTTGTGGGGTAGAACTAAATTTGTAAGGGTCTTAGAGCATCTGGGGGAATGAGAAGTAATCAAGTTTGATCCAAGGAGAGGAGGATATGCCCAACTCCTTGGATTCAGAGGCACTCACCAACATTAAGATTTATATACATTTGTTTGGACAAGACAAATAAAACGGAAGACACTGGTGGATTTAAAATTTTGGGATACCCTAGTTAAGTCGTCATAAAATATCACAGTTGTATCAATATATAAATTACAATTATTAGAGTTGAAATACAACTATCTTAAATGTACAGTAATTAATTCCGTATAATGTATGACTTGTCTAAATAAAGTAACTTCCTTCATGTTGGTTCACCAGCTAGTTAACTTTAGCCTTGACCTGGCATACACCTGCTGTTCCTTTGGTTATCTTATTCAAGATAGCTGCAATAATTCTCATGTAATTTTCCATGGTAGAATAACCTATGTGTAACTAATTTTAATACAGCTAATATAATTTAGTGTTGCTTCATTGCCTTTACCTTGAACCCTCCCCCCCCATTCCTACCTATAGGCCGTGTCCCATTTATGTATTCCCATGCAAATATTTTTGTTCACGTTCCTGTATTAGACATTTTGGATTTGGTGGCACTAAGTGGAGGCAGACTAAATTATAATTCTGCCTTGGACATTTCAATAATAACCTAAACATAGTCAAGCGAGAGACAAGTGTGAGGACATTACTCTCACCTGTCACTCACATAACCTCCCTCCTCACACCATACTATTAAGCAACTCTACTTCCCCAAACAATTATCACTTACTCTCTTTGTCTCTCGTTTCCTTCAAAACTTGACGAATTTTTCAGAATGCCCTTTCTGGGCTTCTTATTGAGGTTGTCGGCCATTGCCACAATAGAGAGAGAGAAGAGAGCGCCTCCATGAGTGGCTCACACCTCTGCCTTCACCCAATGGTAACATTTGTTCAATAACCACAGCTGGCGCGAATTTTGGATTGCAAAATTGAGCAGCACATTAAGTCATCAAAGATAAGATCGCTTATATTTATATTAGATATGTATGCGTTCATATTAACCTCTGTTGCAAGTTTCTAAAATGTTTGAATTAAGTATGATTATAGATACATAGTTGTGATGAATTATAAATATTTAATATAGGATTGCCTAAAAACTCAGTTGGATTTATTTTTATTTGGATTCCAAAGCAGTGCGACGTTTAAAATATAAACATTACAAATGTTTAGTGGCGGTAAGACTGAACAAATTTTTCTTTACAGTATCATTCAGGACAATCAAATTTTTAACTTTCTTAATGGAAGGGAAACCCTTGGAGGGTGGGATCAATGAAACACTGAGGCCAGTACTATATGTAAGTCTTCTGCTACCCGACAAGTAGTTACACAAGCCTGAGCTGTTTCAACCTTCCTTCTTTTGGTCTGGTGGCTAGAGCTCTCGCTTCACACACGGAGGGCCCGGGTTCGATTCCCGGCGGGTGGAAACATTTCGACGTGTTTCCTTACACCTGTTGTCATGTTCACCTAGCAGCAAATAGGTACCTGGGTTGTTAGTCGACTGGTGTGGGTCGCATCTTGGGGGACAAGATTAAGGACCCCAATGGAAATAAGACAGACAGTCCTCGATGACGCACTGACTTTCTTGGGTTATCCTGGGTGGCTAACCTTCCGGGGTTAAAAATCCGAAGAAATCTTAGCTTATCTTATCTTAACTTAACGTATTCTTATATGGCAAAACTCAAACTTATCATATTTATCATCTATAGTAACTTCCGAATGAGGACAGTGTTGTCATTTGGTAGTCCGTGGCCTGGTGGCAAAAGCTCTCGCTTCACACGGTGAGTTCCAGGTTCGATTCCCGGTGAGGATTGAAACATTGAGTGTGTTTCCTTACACCGGTTGTCTATGTTCACCCATTAATAAAAAATGGGTACCTGGGTGTTAGTCTACTGGGGTGGGTCGCATCTACCTGGAGTCTACCTGGAGAGAATTCCAGGGGTCAACGCCCCCGCGGCCCGGTCCGTGACCAGGCCTCCTGTTGGACCAGAGCCTGATCAACCAGGCTGTTACTGCTGGCCGCACGCAGTCCAACGTACGAACCACAGCCCGGCTGGTCAGGTACCGACTTTAGGTGCCTGTCCAGTGCCTGCTTGAAGACAGCCAGGGGTTTGTTGGCAATCCCCCTGATGTATGCTGGGAGGCAGTTGAACAATCTTGGGCCCTCACACTTATTGTGTTGTCCCTCAACGTGCTAGTGGCACCCTGCTCTTCATTGGGGGATGTTACATCGCCTGCCGAGTCTTTTGCTTTCGTAGGGAGTGATTTTTGTGTGCAAGTTTGGTACTAAGCCCTCGAGAATTTTCCATGTGTATATAATAATGTATCTCTCCCGCTTGCGTTCTAGAGAGTACAGGTTTAGGAACTTCAAGCGTTCCCAGTAGTTGAGGTGGTTTATCGCACTTATGCGTGCGGTGGGACAAAATTGACCTAATTTGCCCGAAATTCTTTGCATAATACCTGGAGAGGGTTCCGAGGGTCAACGCCCCCGAGGCCCGGTCTGTGACCAGGCCTCATAGTGGATCAGGGCCTGATCAACTAGGCTGTTACTGTTGGCCGCACGCAAACCGACATACGAGCCACAGCCCGGCTGGTCAGGTACTGACTTTAGGTGCTTGTCCAGTGCCTGCTTGAAGACAGCCAGGGATCTATTGGTAATCCCCCTTATGTATGCTGGGAGGCAGTTGAACAGTCCTGGGCCCCTGACACTTATTGTGTTGTCTCTTATCGTGCTAGTGGCACCCCTGCTTTTCATTGGGGGATGTTGCATCGTCTGCCGAGTTTTTTGCTTTCATAGGGAGTGATTTTCGTGTGCAAGTTTGGTACTAATCCCTCTAGGATTTTCCAAATATATATGATCATGTATTTCTCCCCCCTGCATTCTAGGGGTACAGGTTTAGAAACTTCAAGCGTTCCCAGTAATTAAGGAGTTTTATCGCAGTTATGTGTGCCATGAAGGTTCTCTGTACATTTTCTAGGTTAGCAATTTCACCTGCCTTGAAAGGTGCTGTTACTGTGCAGCAATATTCCAGTCTAGTTTTGAAGGTTCTCATGATCCATCCTGTCATTTTTCTAGCAGATGTGATTGATACAATGTTATGGTCTTTGAAGGTGAGATCTTCCGACATTATCACTCCCAGGTCTTTTACATTAGTTTTTCGCTCTATTGTGTGGTTGGAATTTGTTTTATACTCCGATGTAGTTTTAATTTCCTCACGTTTTCCATATAGTAGTACGTCATTGATGTCAGCTAGGCCTGTATACCTTGTACACGTACTTATAGAAATAAAGATATTATTTATTTATTATTATATATTATCATGTTATACTGTAGCATGTGCGTGAGCTTGAGTTATGGTGGTAAAGCACACTCAGTAACGAAACCCTTAATTAATATGATACTTTAGGCGAGAGAGATACATGATCATATACACTTGGAAAATCCTAGAGGGATTAGTACCAAACTTGTACACGAAAATCACTCCCTATGAAAGCAAAAGACTCGGCAGACGATGCAACGTCCCCCCAATGAAAAGCAGGGGTGCCACTAGCACGATAAGAGACAACACAATAAGTGTCAGGGGCCCAAGACTGTTCAACTGTCTCCCAGCATACATAAGGGGGATTACCAATAGACCCCCTTGGCTGTCTTCAAGCAGGCACTGGACAAGCACCTAAAGTCAGTACCTGACCAGCCGGGCTGTGGTTCGTATGTCGGTTTGCGTGCGGCCAACAGTAACAGCCTAGTTGATCAGGTCTCGATCCACCATGAGGCCTGGTCCCAGACCGGGCCGCGGGGGCGTTGACCCCCGGAACCTTCTCCAGGTATACTCCAGGTATTTACCCCCGGGGGTTCTTTCTAAAGTACATGAAATGCTGTACATAAAAACAGTGGTATATAAAGTACGAGGAAGGTAAGGTGTTGCGTAATATTAAATTTTAAAGGGGTGTACGATGGCCTGACGGTGGATCATGGCCTGATCAACCACGCTGTTACTGATGGAGAACTGACTTTTGATACCCATCCAGCTAATTGAAGATGGCCAGGGGTCTATGTATGCTGTGAGGCATTTGAACAGTCTTGGGCCTCTGACACTTATAATGTTGTTTCTTAGCGTACTTGAGGCGCTCCTGCTTTTCACTGGAGGGATGTTGCATAGCCTGCCGAGTCTTTTGCTTTCGTAGGAGCGATTTCCGTCTGCAGATTTGGAACTAGACCCTTTAAGATTTTCCAAGTGCATATTATCATGAATCTTTCTCGCCTGCATTCCAAGGAGTACAGATCAAGGGACTTCAACCGTTACGCAGTAATATAGGTGCTTTGTTGTACTTATATGTGCAGTGAAAGTTCTCTGTATATTCTCCAGGTCTGCAATTTCGCCTGCCTTGAAAGAGGCCGTTAGTGTACAGCAAAATTCCAGCATAGAGAGAACACTATTACACCATGATCGCACTTGTCAAAGGCTTTTGCAAAATCTGTGTATACAACATCTGCATTCTGTTTGTTTTCCAGTGCATCTAAGATCATATCATAGTGGTCTAGCAGTTGCTAGACTATTTATGTGTACCTATACATGAATAAACTTACTTATTTAACCCGTTTTAGTTTAATATGTTTATTATGCACCCCATACCCATCCTGTGGGCGGTAGTCAAAAGATTACAGAGGTACTGGTGGCTCTGGTGGCCTGGTGGCTAACGCGCTCGCTTCACACAGCGAGGCCTGGGTTCGATTCCCAGCCAGGGTAGAAACATTGGGCGTGTTTCTTTACACCTGTTGTCTATGTTCCCCATCAGTAAAATGGGTATCTGGGTGTTAGTCGACTGGTGTGAGTCGCATCCTGGGACACTGACCTAATTTGCCCGAAATGCTCAGCATAACAAGGGGCTTTCTATGTACTACTAGTAGTAGTAGTAGTAGTACATAATTGGTCCAGGGACTGGACTCCAAAGTTTCGATAGCTGAGCAAGTTACAGCGGTAATGAACTAGATCTAGTCACAATTATGACCAAGTTACAAAGGTAATGAGCTCCAGGTAGAGCTGGTCACACTCATGACAAGTTAGAAAGGTAATGAATCATAAACACGTCCATACATGGTTACAATCAAGAACAAATTGCAGAGTAATGAAGAGTTAACAAACATTCTAGGGAATGCATCTATTGGTCCAACAACAGATGTTGCTAGGTACCTGTCCCTCTTCGGCAGGACAGCCAGACAGCCATTGCAAACAGCAGCAGGTTGCGCCAGGATCTGCTGCTTGCAGGAGCACCATCGACCCTCCCCAAGAGGTCCAAGAGATCAGCGACTCCGCTAGCAGCCCGAGGGAGAGCTGCCCTGGGGAGTTTAGTTTGATATCTTTATTATGCACCCCATACCCATCCTGTGGGCGGTAGTCAAAAGATTACAGAGGTACATAATGGGTCCAGGGACTGGACCCCAAAGTTATGATAGCTGAGCAAGTTACAAAGGTAATGAACTAACAAGCTACAAAGGTAATGAACTCACAAGTTACAAAGGTAATGAAACATGTAAGTAAATTTACTTACTTACGTTTATACATGGTTACAATGGCACGTGTCCGTTTTCGGGTTCATATTGTCCTCGGGCCGTTGTAACCTTTTAAACCCAACAAGGATAACAACAACAGATTTATTTGTACTTTCTGAGACTTCTGCGCCAGCCTTCGTCGGGTGTGGACATTTCTCTCTCGCCTGAGTATCAGTGACAAATTTCCCCCGTTCTCTCTGGGACGCTTGTCCTCATCTATTTTGCCCGCCGGGCACTCTACAGGAGGGGCACCTGTTCATCGGCTTACTTTTAGCCAGCTCCATTCTTTCCGCTATGCGGATAATTATTTAACGGTCTTTGGTGGGAAGCCGGTTGCTGTACTCGGGTGGGGGTGTGGGGGTCCCGCCCTGCTGGGACTTGGCAAGGGGGTCCCCTGGACCTAGTCGGAAACTTTCAAATTTCTATCTATTTACAAAGGAACTTTTCCTTTTCTTTCATTGCCCAGCCTTGGGCAACAAATCTTCCTCGTACCATCGAGAAGTCGGGCTCGATACGGCGTAAGCCGTCAGTGGCCCTGATAAACCCAACAAAGAAAGAGAAAGAAAGATTCGTACTTTCTATTGATACTTTTCTGTCATATCCTCCTTGTTTCTTAAAGTGTCTAGAAAGAGTAAGTTCAGTTTTCTTCATTTATCTTCGTGGGAAAGAAGTCTGATATAGGGAATTAATTTTGTCATCTCAATAAAGCTATCCAATAAAAAGGCAAGCAAGTTTATTCAGGTACAGGTACGCTTAAATAAAGTTACATAAACTATTTGATAATGATAATAATAATACATAAATTATCACACATAGCAGCATATGTGTAGATTACCTAGGATAACCCCCCAAAAAGTCAAAGTGACTTATTTCCAATGGCCCATTTTGATTATCTCTTTCAATATGCCTGCAGTAATTTTCGTGTAATTTTTCACGAAAATTATTTGGTTAGGTATGTAAGATTTGTTTAGGTATTTTATGAATTACATATAATTTTTCTAAACTGGTTTTGAGGGAACACATGGAGTATATTAGGTAGATTTAACCAGGGATAGCTCAGGAAGTCGTATACCGACTTATTTCTACAATTGTATGCCACAAACATCTGTGTGCCTACAGAATCATTGTGCAGATTGATGCTATTGTAAAATATCGCTGTAGATTTTCTGAATAATTTCACGTTTTAGAGTATTTCTGTTCTTCAATGTGGAACCCAAAGTCACTGATTGCTGTTTACTTAGGTAAATATACAGATTGTGAGCCATATAATGTAAATGAGGCCTCAGCAACAATAGATAGATTATTACCTTGTGATGCGTGTTAATTATAGATGTATATCATCAATCTATTAGTGTCACAATGGAGATAAGCCATTGTTTGACTCTGTTGGGTTATTCTAGGTTAAATCTACATACTGTACTTTTTATGTGCCCATGACATCTCTGTGCCCTCAAGACCATCAAGAGAAAAGATTTTGTTCAGATTTTTTAACCCGAGGGAAAGGTTAGCCAACTGAGATAACCCTTTAAAGTCAGGGCATCATTGGTGACTGTCATATTTGCATTGGGGTCCTTTTAATCTTGTCCCCCAGGATGCAACCCACAGCAGTTGGCTAACACCCAGATACCTATGCAATAGATGTCTTTCCAGAAGGGAGTAAACATCGAAATTAAAATTATCCTCCTGCCACAATATCCCCACTCATCCTTCAGAGTGCCAACTCTGTCCTTCCCACAATAAAACCACCTAAATGGTTTCATTGAATCCCTTCATAAATTTATTGTGCTCACACTTCAACAGCACACCAAATCCCAGAAAACACTTTGCTCTGTTTTAACATGTTTTCATGTCTGCTGTGTACTCCAACCCTGCCACTCAAAACTTCCTTTACCTCTCCTTTCAACCCTCCTGGTTGGTCTCTTACCCCTGGATTCATACACCCTTTTGGTCAACCTATTCTGTTTTGTTCTTTTTAAATGAAAAAACCATCTCAACAACCCTTCTGCAACACTCAATTATACCTTTGATACCACTCCCTAGTAAATTATACACTCCTTATTCTCTGCAAAACATTCAAACAATCATATATGTAATCATTGGTATACTCTAGCATATTCCCCCTTTTTCCTCCATTGATAAACTTCTTTCATTCCTCAGACATCCCAACATTCCTGACCCACCCAAGACTCTAAGTTGAAGATCAAATGTGGTAGTCATCCTGACATAACACTTTGATCATAGGTATGTTATTGTGCATACTAGTATTATCCTGGGGATTAACAAACCTAGACAACTGTTCAGGTGGCACCAAGCCTGGAACAGATGGTACTTTAAATCTTGATATTAATAGCTTTTCACAGGGATGATTGAATCTCTGATTCATGTACTTAAATATAAAATTTTCCTTGTTTATTGTTACACCTGATCTTTATGTACATATGCATACATTTGCAATGACTATGAATTTTTGGGCTATTGGGGAGATAAGCTTAAGTGACCTTCCATACTTCAGGATGCTGGGCTTAACCAGGGTTTATACAAGAGAGCTAGCAATTCAGTTTTAAAATTTGCTCCAGCCACAGGTTAAGAGTTTCCTGTCATAGTGCCCTTTATTCTGAGCTGCTTCCTTAAGGGGTTCATTTCCCTCTGCCATGATTTTGGACACTGGTAGTAGGTTTCCTACTGTAGAATGTTCCAGGACCACACACTGCCATATCCATTTCTTGTCAGGATACTCACTGAGTAGGCAAGAAAGTGCAGGTGCATGTGAACATGGGAAAATGAAAGCATTTGAAAAATTGGGTCTGCAAGGGATTAGGGGGTCTATTACTGCTGTTATAAAGAATCAATAAATAGGTTACAATAGAACTATTATGTAGTGATTCATGAAACCCTCCACTCAAAGTACTTTTTTCAATCTTCAAAATGTTATAATACTGTAATAATATCAACATCACTTTCATTTTCAGATTAAATTCATCTGTAGTCTATTTCCTACTGCTTTTAAAAGACATGGCAGAAGACAGGGAGATCTTGCGTGAAGTATGGGATGGACGAGTTCCTGTGTGTGTACAGCTAGCGAGTGAAGACTGTAGTACTCTGAGTGCTCCAGATCCTTACTATCTAATGATCCCAAGGCTATCCTACTTTCCTCTAGTGATGGATAAGGTTGGTATTATTATTTGTTAGTTATCTCGTTTGCATTATTGTATACTGTATGTTATGTTTGACCACTTTATTTTCTGACAAATTCTCTGTGATATTTGAATCTCACTAGTTAAGGATGGAAACTGATGTGCTTTCAGGATTTTCAATGTTTATTATTTCACTCCATTTTTTTTCTTCAGATCCTGATCTTTTCACTTGCCCTTTGGTTATTCCTATGCACTAATCATAGTCCCATAAAATACAGTATGGTGCTGGATCATCAGTAAAAAAGGGTGTGTGCATTTACCTATTTGTAATTAAAGCATCATATGTACGTATTTATTAGACAGAAACAAAGACCAAAATTCCTGTCAGTGTAAAATATTTAACAGGTTCCTGTTTCACACTCATATGGCAGGATGGTAGTACCTTCCAGGTGGTTGCTGTCTACCAGCTTACTACCTATGAGTAAATCAGAGATTTGTAATATAATTTGGAGATAAATTAGCAAAGAGAATGCAGAAGAGGATAATATACTGCAGTTGTATAGAAGTAATATTAACCTAGAAAATATTATAGTATTGTACATAAATAAATACGTAAATACGTATATAAATACAAGCACACCAACCGTATCCCACTGAGGCGGGGTGGCCCAAAAGGAAAAACGAAAGTTTCTACTTTTACATTTAGTTATACAGGAGAAGGTCACTAGCCCCTTGCTCCTGGCATTTTAGTCGCCTCTTATGACACGCATGGCTTTTGGAGAAAGAATTCTGTTCCAATTCCCCATGGAGAAAAGTGGAAATAAACATGAACAAGAACTAGTAAGAAAAATAGAAGAAACCCCAGAAGGGTGTGTATATATTTGCTTGTACATGCATGTGTAGTGTGACCTAAATGTAAGTAGAAGTAGCAAGACGTACCTGAAATTTTGCATGTTTATGAGACAGAAAAAAGACACCAGCAATCCTACCATCATGTAAAACAATTACAGGCTTTCATTTTACACTCACTTGGCAGGACGGTAGTACCTCCCTGGGTGGTTGCTGAAATATATATATGACAGTGTATGGTTGCTGAAATATATATATGACAATAGTCAACCCCCGGTGCTCGACGGCGTCGGAGCTCGGCCAAATTGGTGTTCAACGTTTTTTTTTACTATTTTTGGCTCGGTATTAGGCGGCTACTCGGAGTTGGGCGAGTTGGCTATCCGTCCCGGACGCGTACGCGTGGGGCCCTGGACCAGCTGGGCGCCCAGGCACTCAGTGTGTTATTGTTTACAAGCGAGCGACCACTACCCATGCATTCATACCATATATATTGTCATTATTCCAGTGTTTTTAGTGCTTGCAACTGCTAAATAAGCCACCATGGGCCCCAAGAAAGCTCCTAGTGCCAAGCCTGTGGAAAAGAATGTGCAGGGAGTGAAGCATTCATGCAGGGCGTGAAGCATTCATGCAGGGCGTGAAGCATTCACGCAGGGCGTGAAGCATTCACGCAGGGCGTGAAGCATTCACGCAGGGCGTGAAGCATTCACGCAGGGCGTGAAGCATTCACGCAGGGCGTGAAGCATTCACGCAGGGCGTGAAGCATTCACGCAGGGCGTGAAGCGTTCACGCAGGGCGTGAAGCGTTCACGCAGGGCGTGAAGCGTTCACGCAGGGCGTGAAGCGTTCACGCAGGGCGTGAAGCGTTCACGCAGGGCGTGAAGCGTTCACGCAGGGCGTGAAGCGTTCACGCAGGGCGTGAAGCGTTCACGCAGCGGGGTCACGCAGGGTGAGCGTTCACGCAGGGCGTGAAGCGTTCACGCAGGGGCGGTGAGCGTTCACGCAGGGCGTGAAGCGTTCACGCAGGGGTGAAGCGTTCACGCAGGGGTGAGCGTTCACGCAGGGAGTGAGCGTTCACGCAGGGCGTGAAGCGTTCACGCAGGGAGTGTAGCGTTCACGCAGGGAGTGTAGCGTTCACGCAGGGAGTGTAGCGTTCACGCAGGGAGTGTAGCGTTCACGCAGGGAGTGTAGCGTTCACGCAGGGAGTGTAGCGTTCACGCAGGGAGTGTCGTTCACGCAGGGAGGCTGCGTTCACGCAGGGAGTGTAGCGTTCACGCAGGGAGTGTAGCGTTCACGCAGGGAGTGAGCGTTCACGCAGGGAGTGAGCGTTCACGCAGGGAGTGTAGCGTTCACGCAGGGGAGCGTCACGCAGAGTAGCGTTCACGCAGGGAGTGTAGCGTTCACGCAGGGAGTGTAGCGTTCACGCAGGGAGTGTAGCGCTTCACGCAGGGAGTGTAGCGTTCACGCAGGGAGTGTAGCGTTCACGCAGGGAGTGTAGCGTTCACGCAGGGAGTGTAGCGTTCACGCAGGGAGTGTAGCGTTCACGCAGGGAGTGTAGCGTTCACGCAGGGAGTGTAGCGTTCACGCAGGGAGTGTAGCGTTCACGCAGGGAGTGTAGCGTTCACG